>WYDI02026789.1:0-45150 GCA_009867235.2 Psittacus erithacus | reverse complement strand
TGCCTCACCACCCTCACAGTAAAGAACTTCCTCCTTATATCCAATCTAAACTTCCCCTGTTTAAGTTTGAACCCCTTGTCCTTTCACTACCGTCCCTGATGAAGAGTCCCTCTCCAGCATCCTTGTAGGCCCTTTTCAGATACTGGAAGGCAGCTGTGATGCTGACATCTAGCTAAAGTCTTGGTGTCATCGGTGGTGGCTTCCCTGCTAGGGTTGCTGCTGTGCTGCCTGCTCTGGCACCTCTCAGTGGCTTGGCTGCCTCTCTGAATGCTGTCACTGAACCAGACCTTCCCCGGGAGCCACCATTCCCTCTGCATCCTTCCTCTCTGCTGTTCTTTCACCCCTGTGTGGAGATAAAAGGCAGGCTGCTTGTGCAGTGTGAGCTCAGGAGGAGAAAGAGCCGGTTCCTGGGTGCTGATTGGATGTTCTAGCTTTGCAGTTCCCTCCTGCAATCTGCTTCACCATCAGCCACAGCACCTTCTAATCTGAAGAGTGCATGGGAAGTCCGGTACTTTGAAAACTCAGGAGTGCTTCTGCCTACAAGATAAAAGACCTGCAAATAACCTGTTCTTTAGCAGGTTGAACACAGAGACCAGAACCAGAGTATGTGCAAACCATCATCTGTGTTTGGGTCTTCTGACTGAGAGGAGGCATGACTGCTGGCTAAGGTTTGGGTGAGCAGTAGCCCTGAACAGTGTGTGCTGGCACCTTTTGGCTCCTGCACCATGCCTTTCGAATACAAGCAAGCCTAATGGCTTTCATTCGCTGGTATAAAGGAGTTCTGCTCATTCTGCGAGGCAAATGGACAGCTCTAACCAGAGCAAGGAGTCTGTGCCATAGCTCATGGCTGGGGCTGCATTCCTGTGTGAGAGGGACAGTGCCATCCCCCTTCCTCTGCACACCTGCAGTGAGCTGTGGGTCTTGCCACATCACCTCCCATCCCCTGAGAGTATCTGCTCCAGCCCAAGGCCCTGCACGCCACTGGCTCACAGGTACAGACACTGGTGTAAGGCACGTCGCTTGTTCTGAGAGGTTCAAGAGCTGAGCCAGCGGCATGTTGACTTGATCACTGCGTCCTTCCTGATGCCAGCAGCTTCCCACTGCTGCCATGCCAGGCAGCTCTAACCCTGAACAAGAGTGGTGCTGGTATTTGTGATGTTCTGACTACAAATAGCACATGCTGCAGGGGTCTAGTGCTGGCTAGAGCGGGAGACTTGAGCATTAGGGTTAACCATGCAGCCAAGTGACCTTGTCTCTTGGGCAAGGCCCTGCATTAGCAGGTCTGTACACAAACTGTGTTTGTAGCTCCCTTCCAAAATGCCCACAGTCAACGTGGGGATGTGAGCACTGCCCAGGGTTTACTGCCTGCCTATGAAGACTGGTGACAGGGACTCATCTGTTCAGATCATGGTTTCAAGTCTTTCGCTAACCATGACATGAAGACAGCCCTTCCACAGAGCTGGGCTGGCCCTGAATGATGGGGGCTTTTGTCTCATGGCTTTGCTGGACCTGCTTTTGGCACCAGCTGACTGCACCAAGCACTTGAGAACACAATTTACCATAGCTCTGGCTTTGCTGCTCCTTCCTTAGCAACTCCTCTTCCTGCAGGACATTTTCAGCTTCCCTGAGAAGTGGTGCGCTTTCCTATGGGAATTTGTAGTCTGTGTTCAGCCTCAAGGAGCAGACCTTATTCCCAGAGCCCAAGCAGAAAAGCTGCCCTGAAGGAAGCTCTCACAATAAGGAGAGAATGGGCTATTAACTTGTTTGTGATTAGCCATCCTAGCTAGCATTTTAGAATAACTGTTAGGCTGTTGCCACTATTTGTTCTCAAGTAAATCAGGTGCCACCTTCCAAAGAATTGGAGTTTTGCAGAAGTGGCAGAAAGAGCTGAAATATCAACCGGTCACTGCGCTGGTCCTGGATTTACTCTGTGGTTGTAGAAACGTAACAACCAGCATTTCCCTCAGCAGTGGTAGAAGCAACCCATCAAAACATCAGTTTCACATTTTCCAGTAGCTTCGAACACCTTCAGATGAGCAAATCTACACGTCATTGGATCTTTCATCCTTCTACTTTTTTGTTGGGCTCTGGCCTTTCAGAAAATCATGTTTTCACTCATCACTGGGTTTTTATTTTTCTGCTCTTTTTTAAACCATTCCTGTACTGGAGGTTTTCCCAGCACTCTGCCTGCAGACAGAAACATATGCAAGAGATTGGTCTTTTCTTTTCCTAAAGCATCTGAGAAGAGAGAGGTCGTAGGTAGGGCTTAGCACCTGCTGCCAGTGTAATTTTTACTAATAGCGAATTTTTTAATGGGAATATTTTTAAATTATTTTGGTAATTTTAATAGTAATAATTTTTGTTAATAGTATAATTTTGAATTTTAACCTGAGGCAAGTAGCTTGGAAGCCTGTTGCCAACCTCTAAGGGTATCCCAGCCTCGCAGTGCAGAACTGGGAGTTGAAGCTGAGCCAACATGCATTAAGGCAGTGCTGGGCAGGACACAGACAGCAAGCACGCATTCTGCAGCAAAATCAGTGCTGGGTACAGCTTCTATCCCTGAGCATGAAATCACCACTTGATGAAACTCACCATCAGCGTCAGTGCAGAAACAGCAATGGAGGAAGATGCACTGCAAGCCTGGCCTCACAGTGGTGACCTGCCCAGGGCAAATCTGGGTTTGCAGCCTGGAGGAAAGTATAACCCATCACCTTTTACAAACTGTAGAGCCTGGGGCAGTTCTGGGCATTTCAGACAACAAACTGCAGGAATCTGAGACCCGTTTACACAAACAACAGGGACATACGTATAGATGGCTCCAGGCTCAGGAAGCTGCTGAGCAGACACATTCTACAAGTCAGTCATGGACTTACAGCCTTTTAACATACCTATTTTAATTACAATAATAATTAAGGTGGTACCTATATTAGCAGAATGTAAGCTTTATGGCTCGGCTGCTGGGAAACACAGACTGGGTTAGAGAGATTAAGTGCAGAGTATTTGGCCTAGATTCTGCCAGATGCAAATCCACTGAAATGACTGAACAAATTGGACAGTCTGTGCCCTCTGCTTTCTCCAATTTAATGCTTTAATAAAATCAAATAAACAAAGACATTAAACATGCTTAGCAGAAGAACTGCTGTTCTTTGAGCGTATAAAATGGCCATTATACCTAACCTACACTTCAGTGTAAAACTGTTAAAATGTTTTTATATACTGTAACTAATCCAGGCCTTTTGAACAGCAGACATGGACCAGCATTCATGTGAAGGCAGCCTGTTTTTACTGCACGCTACTTTTCATCTGCAGATGAAGAGAGAAGGCCATTCTCTTTCCCTACTCTATTTTCTTGTTTACTACTTTTTACATAATTACAGATTGTAAATGAGACCCATTCGGAGACCTGTGAATTGTGCCAATTTAGCCAAGAGCTGGGATTAAACTAATCTTCAGCACTGAGCAGAAGGAAGGAAAGAACAAGCAGGGTAAGGTCCATATCCCCTTTCACCCCCCGTATAACCCATGCAGCAACAGCTGTCCAGTTGTGCTCCCCAGTGTTATTTCTCCTGGCATGACCAGGGGCAGGAAAGTGAGGACTCGATACAAATTCTAATAAAGATTCTGGATTTCTCATTTTATTGCATTCGTTGTCTAACAACAACACTCATTGGCAAGAAATTTATTTACACTAACAAATTAACTTGAAACCACAAGGCTTTGTTGTTTGTATTTAAACTGTAAGAAAACAAAGGGCCACCATGATGGTTTGCTTTGATGTGTCCCAATAACTAAGTATTGACCAAAGTTATTCTGGGGAAAACGCAACGATCTAGAGAAGTTCATATCAACCAAGCACAAGGGAACAAGCTCGGACATGGCACTACTGTGTCTTCCATGCAGATGATCAGACACCAAGATGTACAAAGAAAAAGTTCAGGATAACATGCACCTCTATACACTTGACCTCTTTAAAAAAAACAAATGAAAAAGGAAAAAATCTGAAGCGCAACCACTTCTTCAACCATGTAAAAGAAACAATATAAGAAGCCAATTTTTACAGTGAGCACAGTGCATGTGAGTCTTTTAGCTGCCTGGTCTTCTAGCAGTATGTCTAACACTTGTCAGTGACTGGTGAGTTACCATTGCAACGCGACTGGAAAATAGGAAAGCAGTTTGGATGGGAAGTGTGTATGGGAAAGTATAGTCAGAAGAGGTTCACCACGCACTCCCCACTTCCAAATGGGCTGGTGGCTCCTTATGTCTGGTACTCTGGGATCCCCCTTCCTTCAAGGTGCTTCTGCACCGGTACCTGAACCTGCTCCACTAGTGTCAGTGAAAAAGGTCCCACTGAAAACCTGGCAGGAGGCTGAAGGTCCTGGGTTATGTGGGTTGGACCCAACCTCAGGAGCTGTGAGCCCTCCTCACCTCGCTCTGTAAGAAGCAACCTAACTCAGCAGAGCCTATGGCTTGTTCTTAACACAGTCAAAACTTCCCAAAGAAACAGGCAGCTCCAGGCACCACCACAAAGCCTTGCAGCAAGATGTGCATTTTTTAAACCATCACTTAATGCTGACAGCAAAAGTATCAGTTAGTACTGCTGGTTAGTAAAAGAAAACTTGTTTTATAATGAGGTACTGACTGGAGGGCTTAATGTCATGCTGAAGATGTCACAGCTTTGAAAAATCAGCTTTACAGGTGGAAAAAGTGCAGCAAGATCCATACAGGAGGTTAACAAGAGGGACTGTGTGATGTGTATATGACCCACACTCCATTGTGGTGAATGTGTAAGTCACCTCAGGTGGCACTCACAATCCTGTTCAAAAACGAGCTGCTGAAAGAGCTCCAACAGAAATCAAAGTTAGGGCTTCAAATATAAAAAAGGGTTTCCTTCCTAGAATACTGACACTCCAATGAATCAGTCCTGCCAGCCTCCCACCCCCCAAAACCGGCCCAAAGCCAACACACAGAAGGACCTGCAGAGGACTATCCTGTGTGTGCTCTTAGCAAACCTTTAAAATCCTCTGATACGCAAAACAGATAAAACCTCACAAGTGAGCAAAGCTACCAGCAGAGACAGGGATGAGAAAAATCATGAGACTGAGGGGTAGTGCTTTGCTCCCCCAAGCTTGCAGATGGTCCCAGGGCCCTCTTTGTCCTGGACAGACCTATGTTCCCCAAGACACACTGCTGCCCATGTGCTAACTGCTACTAGTGCAGTGGGAATCTGTGTAAATATCCATGTACGTACCTTTGTGTGTACACACACAAAATCATAGTTATTTAAAAAGGGAATCAAGCCACAAATCAGTTAAAGATTTCTAGAAGGTCTGAGTTCATTATTTTCAATTACTAATTGAATAAAACTAAGCCAACACCATCTAACTGCACTGTGCACTCTGCCCATTTCAACTGTTAAAGACTGACAACTTAATTAAATACGTGCTGCTTTTTCAAACATCTGTTTTTTCAGTGTTTTTGACCATGACATAGCTTTCCTGAAGTTTTCAAGTGAGGGAGAGCATAGAATGAGGGAAGTGATAGTAAAAGCTTCCAGCTCCTCTATCATTTATTTAACTTGATGATATTGCAGGGGACAAGCCCACACCTAAAGAGAGCAAGATCAGGTTTTACGTTTGCCTTGACAGTGTTTTATCTCTGTAAACACACAGCTAAGAAATCAATGCAAGAGTTAATCCTTGCAAACTTCCCCTAAATCTCAGCACTGACAAACAATACAGAGTGCAATGTAAACTCTGTAAAGAACTACAGCCGTAGGTGTGTAACCCTTTCCTTTTGATTTTCAGTGTTGGTACCTGGAATGGTACTTGTTGGCTGTACCCAACTAAATTATAATCCTCTTCCTTCCTACTGTAGAACTGGATTCTGCACTATGAACAACAGTGGCATTTCTTTCTCTGATTTAAAAGTGGAACACAATTCATTCTCAGAAATCACACATTTTTCATCTCTTACTTGCTAGCATGTGAGACAGGAGGTGACAGTGGAGCAGCTCAGGAGGACAAGAGGCTTTGATGGAAGCAATGAAGTATGAGGAGCCCAATGCTCAGTGTTGAGCACCTCTGAATGTCAATGACAGTTGAGGACTGGCAAGCTTCAGAGGAAAGCTGCTCAGTAATTCTAGTAACAGCTTGATTCCTGTGGTACCCCTGCAGCAGACCACGCTCAATAGCACAGTAGATGCCTTTGCAACAGTAGGCAGTACTCTATGAACTGCAGTGAACAAGTTCAGCTCCTTCCTCACACCATGGTTCTGATCTGCCTGGGCTGACTGAAACTGAATTGGGAGTTTTAACACAGAAGTCGTGTAGGTGCAGCACCCCGATGTATGGGAAAATACAAGCTGGAAGCAAGTAATGTCAGTATGTCTAGCTGACTTGGACAGAACAAGCAGCCACCACTCTTGCCATGATTTCAGTATAAACACTAGGAGTTTTAGGTCTGAAGTAACCTGCAGTGTTGTATCTTCTATTTGCCATTTTTCAGAGTTCTATTTTTGCTAACTCTTCTTTCTTCATCCTTTCAGAAGCTCAATATATTCACAACCTGGCAACACCGCAGCAATGGGCAGAAGTAGAACCTACAGAACTGGCCTGCCATTGTAACCGGGGTGGTGTCAATTTCCTGCGCTCAGCTGGGTGTAAAAGATGACACAGACACACGCAGAAACACCACAGTGCCTGCACAGCAGCTTAAAGGTGGCCAGGCAAGCCAGCATACTCAAAATTGCTTTAGCTCCACAAATAAATACACAAAAGTAGGCAACAGTTACATTTGCGGGTGAGCCAAAAGAGAAAGTCCTTCCAGTCATTTAGTACAGAATATTTGTTTCTTCTTTTTACATCAAACCCCCACATTAGTCTGACTTAACAATGGTTTACCAGAAGAATGATGAGACATCCATATATTTTGTTTCATGTATGTCATTACACAATACAAAGGGGAAAAATGCAACACAACTTTAAAGGTCCTATAGAACAGTAACAAAAGTTTCAAACTGAACTTTGCATCTGCTATCCAGCGACACTTCTGCACATCCCAACAATGAGTTACCATACTTAATAAAAGAAAACCACATAAATCTCTTTTATCACAGAAAGAAGAGCAAAACTCCTGACCTTGCTTGGCTTGCTTATTTTGTTGGTCTAAATGCATTTTATGGTTTTATATTAAATTTAAGCCAATAGGTTTGTTTTTTTAAGTTAGTTTTTTGTTGCTTGGTTGGTTGTTTTATTTTTGTCTGAGAATAACCAAGTAACATTACCACAAAGCAATTAAAACCCCCTGGATACATAAAGGACTTAAGTCGAATAACTTATTCTGTAGAGCAAGAATGTGATTTACAAAGAGATTAACAAGGTCCTGTTCTAAGCAGCAAGAATGAAAACTGAATGTATGCCAAGCAGTCTGCTCAGGTTTCTAAGAAAACAAAGAACATGAAACAGGGTCACCACCTTAGATTACTATATACAAGCACTTAAACATTATGACAATTTAAACATAATTTAAAAAGAAAATCACCATTGAATGCATTTATCAACACTGTACTTAAAATATTAGATTTCCAGTTTCTTCCAGATAACTTCTCTTACACAAATATAAATTGATAACCTCCTAAAATAACAGAATGCTAGTTTTACCAGGCTATGAAATAGTTGTATAATTTATCTCGTATAGAGTACAGAGAGATTCATTGCAATGTGGAATTCTTGTTGAAAGGTATACTTTTTTGCTGGTGGTCTATCTCATCTCAAGAAATATATCATAAGCCTTAGAAAGATCAGGAAGTTATCTTTTCTGGCAATTTAATTTTTAGATCTGAATAAAATATACATCAGAAACTTGCAGAAATTTGATTTGGAAGGAAAAACAAAGCTAATGTTAAGTAGATCTGCTGTGTATTAATTTTGAATGAACTAGGCTCTCTCAGTTTACAGAGCATTTTACACATCAAAGAAATTATTAGGCTCAAAAGAAACTTAACTATAAACATTGCACCCCAACTGTTTCAAATCTGATCTTCAGAGAACTTTACAGACACAAATCTGAACTCTTTAAAGTACAGAGCAGAAGAGAAGCCAAGCCAAACTAGACCAAACATTTTCTTCAAAAGAATTCAGTATTTGCATTTTTTAGGCTGGCAGACAAAATTTTAAGTACAAGATTCTAACTTTGCTTCAATATCTTCAACAATTTAAGGGTTGGCATGACTAGGTGAAGACTGCAACATCTAGGATGCGTGAAAGGGAGGTGACTGTATTCCCAACTGTAAATGCTGTGTCGTAGTTAGCTTTCACTATAAAGCAGTAAGCTAGCACCTCTAGCTTCTCATTGTGAATATTTGCCTCTTGTCTGTCTATTCTTCTGAAGAAATACTGAGTATTTTAATACTGCTCTTAAGAGGCAGTAACTCGATGCAGTGTGAGCTATACGCTGCTTCTGTCATAGCCAAAACTACACAGCAGGCTTTGCTGCTGGCCTCATATACCAGGAAAACAGGAAACTCCGAAAGATGTAATATGACCACTGCTAAGCCATCAAAACATTCTACAGCCTATGCCTGTAAATTCAGATTTTGGTGGGGATATTCTTCAAACACATCAATCAAAACAGTAATGTATGGCAGCTTTGGACTTAGTAACCATCACCTCCATGGCAGCATTGATCTTAACAGCAATGTACTACATTTAATTTTCACCAGAATCCCTCATCTTCCTCTTCTTAAAGTGCACTTCTGTAAAAACTGAGTATTTTCAGCAGACTTGTTTGATAATAATTTCCAACAACAGCTTCATAACAGCACAGCACAAAGCTTATTCTCCCAATGCCTGTTGGAGAATGAATCTGAACATGTGGTGTTTTTTCTGGAAAAAGACAAACCTGAAACAAAATAAGCCCAGTTTCCCATTCAAAACACATGAAAAAGAAAGTGGAGTGTGCTATAAGAAAGTTGCCTACACAATGGAAGCACAATGAAATTTATACAGATATATACGCTGTGCTCTAGTTAGAAATTCATCCTTGCTCAGATATCTAAAGGATAAATGTTATCCTCAGATTTCTGTGTAAACCCACATAATCATTTAAGGCTTTGCCTCCTTCCTGGATTAACTATAGTACAGTTAACAGAAAGAGTTTCACCTCCTGTCTTTTACCCAGGGGGAATATTGACTCTCCTGTCTTTATCTCCAGTGTATAAGAAGTTACTGAACAGTTGTGTTTCCAGAGCAGTGTCACTTCAAGGTACTGACACAGACGAAACTTACTCCAGTAGACGGAACTGAGTATCCAACCACCGTAAAGAAGCTGAACTTCCAGTTAGAAAGTTAAATCAACTCTTATCGGACAGAGCACAACTCCTTTTACACAGCTGAAGCAACGTTCACCAATCGTTTTGACTGGCCATCCTATTCAGAAGAGGTGAAGCAGTGGACCATGCTCCTCGGCATCATGCTGGTTACTGAAGTGACCAAACACATAGAGCTCAATAGAGAAGAGTAGTTTGGAAGGGAACACAGCCACACAAATATGAAATCTGTTAGCTGTCAACAACAACAAAACCGAGGGGCTGGGGTCGTTTCACATGGCAACAGCAACGAGCATGAACTGGATATGCAGGAAAATAAAACTACACAATATAAATTTCCCAAGTCATTCTACGTATAGCCCCGTTTCTCTGTAAACACTCTTGGGTAATGAATACAAGAAGGCTAAAGGGGCACCAGCGTGGATGGGAGTTTCTCTTCCCTTGAAGTGCCTCCACTTTCCTAACACAGCAGCACTTCTGCTTATCACTGCTCATTAGTGCCCTCTGTTGCATCTGATGAAGTCTTGTCTGTTTTCTTCGATTTCCTCTGCAGTTGCTCTTGTTCCTTCTTTCGAAGCTTTTCCCTTTGCTTTTCCATCTTCTCTTGAGCTTTGCGAGCTTTTTCCAAGGACGCTTTCATTTCCTTCAGCTTTTTCTTAACAATTGCTCTATCCTGTGAAGATGTCATACCAAGAGCCTGAGGTGGGCAAAATAAAATTAACAAAGACAAATAATTTAATATGGATTAATCTATCACATTTTTTTCCATATTTTAGGAATAATCTTTCTTAGGTAGAAGACTGTAACAACTAAGCAAATTTGAGACAGACTCAGTTACATTACTGATGTGTAAGACGCTTCTGTACTGCTTTACATGCCTTTCACTCCTAGAATATTAAAGAATCCTATCTCATTGCCACCACAAATTTTATTGATCAAATGAGGCAAATAAAGGCTAAACTATTTGCCTGAGGTCATCTAAGCCTACACAGAACAAGACTTCCCAATTCTCACTGCTATGCCTTAGTCAAAATTTCACTTATTCTCTTCTAAAACACCTAGTTAGTGAAATGCCAGCAAAAAAAATCTGAAGGGAAACACTAAACCTGGACTGTCAGATCTGATGAGCTTCCCACAACTCCTTCCTGTATTTATTTTTGACAAAAGTAGGCTCACATTTTCACTACATGAAACAAAACTGGTTTTAATTCTAACATAGACAATAGGCGTCAGCTTATACCTCCAGTCTCCCACTAATCCACTCTGCAGTTGCTACTTCTGATGTATGCCCATTTACTATCTTCTCTGAATCATCCCTTCACAAAACAGCTGGAAGAGAAATACATGCATGCAAATACCACTTCTACACATGCAAATACAGGTACTTTGTATACACCCAGAGTTTTGACAAAACAAATGCTACTCCTGAAGCTTCTGAATCTATATGGGAATTTCTTAAAGTGTTGCTGTGGCTTTATGCTCTGTGTTTATTTTTCTAGTCTATCAGCGCTCCACACAAAGGGATTCACTGCTTTCTGGCTGAATAGTCACTCCCTGTAAGATAACCTGAAGGGACAACAAATACTGCAGTTAGTCTTATAGTCCAGTCAGTCAATTACCTTGAGCTTACTCCCATCCAGCTGAAGAAGATGCTCCCCGTTAATGTTTTGGGCACTGAATTCTGAAACATACTGCTCAAGGTTCAGGCTCATTAACCAGTGGGACACCTGCTGCACGCTCCACTCCTGAACAGCACGACTCTGATACTGACTGTGCTTAGGAGACTGGCCATCATCCAGGATCTGTGACAAAAACATGCTGCATTATTATTAAAAGGTAACATGATAAGTAACAACATTTCTGTGCACAAACTGCCAGCATCACAGCAGAGGTATCTACACTATGTTTACATCGCAGTAATAACAATTTCACACTCCTTTATCACATCGGTATCTAACCAGCCATCTAGGAATTGGAACAATGTACCCAAAAAGTCTTCTATCTATAAATAGAAGAAGATAAAGGAACTGGCATTCCTTTTAACCCAAATAGGAACAGAAATGGCCAGGTGGCACAATTCAGAACAGGTATGCTTCCATGCCCTCACAAGAATTTTATCCTTCAAATTAGAATATTTCTAAAGGATGCATTGATTCCTGCATTCCACTTCCTGGGCTTATTCACAAACCTTTATGATGTTTTTAAGCTATAAAGCAAGAAATTCAGGGATGGGGAACCTCAGAAACCCACTCTACAGTTCAAAGTGATGACATTAAACAGTGAGACTGATACTATCTATGGAAGACTATGAGATGACACAGAGGAGTGGTAAGGAACACAAAGCAATTCCACAGCCCTGGCCCTGCTCTCATCACATTGTGCCACTGCTGCTGCAGAGGAGAGCATGAACACAGCACTAAGAGGGGCAGGTGGGGCATCAGCTGCTGGGGCAGCCCCGCGTTCCTGACCTGCCACTCTATTTCACCCACAGGTATGTCAGTGAGGTCTGAAACAAAAGCTACTGTGTCCCAGACACAGTCAGAAAGCAGCTGCTACAGGCTGCAGCAGCTGCCTGCTTTTACACTGAATTAGATGATGCTGGGAGTTCTATCAGCTTCTGGCTGACCAGCTCTCAGGACTGGGGAAAAGACAGTTTAAGCTCTATCTTTCCCTTCTCTTACTGCCAGCAGGAGCTCAGTGCAGCTGATAATTGGCCTGGTGGATTTGCTCTGACACAAACCCTCCTCCCCTTTCCAACATAACTGCAAAATCTGCAATTTGCTATGGCCTTGAAACCTCCTAGCAGAAAGGAGAGGGGAACTCAAGACAAGCAGAGAGGAGCCAGTGACATCTGCATGTTCTGCTCGAACAAGGGGTTTGCCACGCAACACCGTAAAACAAGGAATGTGAATCTGCAAATGATGTGGTATATTGCCACGCGATGGTCACATGATTCACCACAAAAGCACACTAGTATCTCACCTCATCATCAATCATATCCAGGCTCTGAGTGAGGGAGCAACAAAGAAATGGGAAAGAAAAGCATTATAGAAACAAAATACAGAACATGTAACAGCATGTAAAAGTTCAGGCAAGGGCAGCACCAAGATCAGCAAACAGATATGGCTACTCAAAACCAAAGAGATTTCTTTAAAAAAAATAACTTCCAGAAGCAGAGAGGTTATGTTGAAAGCTCAGCACAAACGATTTGGCAGCTAAACTTGAGACTGTGTCAGTGAAACCCCTTTAGAGTTTCTAGTCTTGACACCCTAGAACCAGCGGAAATCTTCCTGATGGCTCCAATTCCAAGACCAAAAGTTCCTTAATTAGAGGAGAAAAACCCTTTCATTTTTTTTCATCTCCTTCAAATAATTATGATCTGCCAGAGAAGCCTGAGTGAAGGAGTGCTTGCAGCAACAGACTAGGAAAGGCTGAGGGGCAATGCTGGCCTAATCCCATGCCAGAGTGGCTGTGGAAGCTCCCACTGCAGCTCTTGCTGAACATGCTGCCTGATTCAGAGGCTGCAATTTGGCACAGCATAGGATGGGGAAAACACATTCATTTTTGTAGACCTGTTCAGGCTCAGTATTTTAGAATTGATAAAGTAGAGAGCTGAACAAGAAAATGAAAGCATTTTCAAGCTTTTAGTTCAATACCACTGGGAGCAGAGCACTGTCACATTAAAATATATAATATAAGTAGAATGAAACATGGTAATAGAATGAAACTTACTATTGAGATAGTATTAACAGTAAACAAAGTCTAAAAGACAACTCTGTAGTTTTCACTAATTCATAGAATACAGAATTCATAGAATTCACTCTATACAGGAATGTCTACATTCTCCTATGATTGTTACAAAATTTTCCCCTTTATTACCTGCAGGAAGTAACCTCTGAAGAATAGGTGGGTTTGTAGACTTGCATGTTCTCAAATGGAGTTGCATGGAACAGCTCTCATTCTTTAAGCCCATGCAAAACATGTAGGCACTAATAGAACAAACCTATCTATCGTACAAAAGAGACATATACACTTCAAGTTCCCCCTCTCCAGTAAAAAACCCTGGCTGCAACCTCACACGAAAATGTGACGTTCTTAAGGAGTGTTTGTAAAAGGAGAAAGACACGCGTTTCCTGAGTCCAAAGGACGTCAGCCACTGTCATTATGCAACTTCACTGACAACCGAGTTACAAAACTAGTATCTTAAGAAAAATATTTTCAATATATTATATTCAGCTCAATTATGTCACCAATTTCCAGGGTTAGGAATGCTTTTCACATTAGCATTGTTCGAAAAAACTCTGGTTTGAAGTAACTGAATTCAAATCCACTGTGCAAAGCAAGCACGAAGAATGCAAAGTGGATTAACACATATACATTCTAACCAATGTACATACATTCAGGTACAGTAACACACATGTTATTTTAAAGTATCAGGGTAAAAATTAGTCTAGGTGAAAGTGCCTGACATCTCAACTATATTTACCAAACTATACTGTACGTTTATCATCTCAAAACTGTCTCAACTATGTCTAGTTTAGTGTACATTTATATCGATCTATGGATCCACATGTACATACTCAGAATGTAGGGAAAACATACTGAAATGCGTGAGGATATAGCATCTCTTAGGAAACAAACTGCATTCTATTTTCCTACAGTAATACCAAGGGACCTTTATTTCAAATCATAATTATATGAACAAGAAAAATAATCTAGAAACCAAGATTAATTTTCTTCTCCCATTCTATTGCCTAGAAAATATTCCCTTATTGTTTGAGTAATTAGGAAGCAAAATGCTAATGGAAAGGAAACAACTGTTTCACATCTTAATTTCATCAGCATACCTCATCTGACGACAGCGCTAAGGAGTGTGAGAAACCTGGGGGTTTAGGTTCTGCTCCTAAACCACTCAAATCGGCTGAACTTGTGCTGCTGGGACTGAAGTCATCGTTGAATGTGAAATTCTGTGGAGAAAAACATGAATGAGTTTGAATGAATGAGCGGCCTCATATCCATATCTTAAAGGGAAATCTGCTTTCTGTCTTCCAGGTTGGCATAGTTCAGGAGGGATTTCATTTATCAGACCAGTTATAATACACATGAGGAAGCCTAATCTTTAGTATTGTTAATATTTATAGAATACTCTGTATTTTTACCACTGTGTACTTAAAAGAGACACCTTTGCCAGCTTAATGAGTTAATGAATAGCAAAGGAGTCTGAAAGCAATTTCCAGACTCCCTCTTAAGATGCTGGCTCTCATCCTGGAACTGAATTACTGCTTCCGCAGGTTAATCACTAGCATTTTACTGTCCTCCAAATATTTAGGACAAGTGTAGCAGAGCAGTAGCACAAAGAATAGGACAGAGGATTAATTAGCTGAGAGAAGTGAAAACTACTGAGAGAACAAAGAGAATATCCTATGAATCCATTTCTGAGTCCAAATAATCACCTAGAAAAGTGAAAGGAGCCTCTCTCTTTGCCTATTCCTCTAGAAAAAACTGAAATTGAAAGTATGAGAGATCTTTGGACGTCAAGTGTTATTTACTGAACTAACAACCATGAAACAAACATCACACCTCACAGCAAAGAACAGCAAAAGAATGTATGTGTTTTCCAGGAATGCAGCAAAATTACCATCAGAAAAAGACAAAAATTAACAAGTATTTCATATTAGAGTGAGAACCATAAAGAAACCCAAATCTCTGTATCTAAAAAAATAAAGACACCACGATATACCTTTTAACTTGAATACACACTTTATGATAGAGGGATCTCTAATGTCCACTCTAATCTAATAGCTAAATGAATATAAAATTCAATTCACTTTTGACATTCAATTTCAACAAAAAAAGGATCCAAACATCAAAATCGAAAACAACACTAAAAATGTTATCTTTCTATCCCCACCCCCCAAGACATTTCCTGAAAACCAGAAGTCTTTTAAAAATATCAAGTGCTGGTCCTTGTAATGTTGATGGAAATACAACCAAACACTGGTACCATGCTGTGCTTTAAAAATCTGAATAGCAGTATAGGAACTGTTAATTTAAAAGCCTGCAAACTTTACAGAGAACATCAAACTGTTTTTGTAATCAGTTTCCTCACACCTACATTGAGAACTCCTGTTCTGTTTTGCTGAACTCTTTATAGAGGAGAAGAAAATCAGAGCAGCTTCCTTAATATGCAAACTTTTAGCCCCCACAGTGTTCTTAGGCCAGGAGTTCAACAGCTCTACCTCCTGTTGTGTGAAGAATATCTTTTTCTAAGTACTCAGATTTCTCTTTCACCTCTATTTTGTACAAGCTTCAGCTTTACAATGAATTTAAGTCTTTAAAATTTAATTTTCTATAGGAAAAACACAGATAGCCAAGGCCTGCTAATGATTATGATAGCAGGACGATCCTTGCAAAGCCCCCCAACCTAATACTAACTGTAAAAGGAGTGCTTTTTCCCCATTTGAAAATTACTTTTATACAACGCTTGTTTAAAGTCACAAATAGGATTTACATGTCTAATCCTCATCTTTTTCAAAAGAAACTGGGTAACTGATTACTTTCTCCTTAAACTTCAGAGATTTCACCTGTGGCCTTCTCTATCAGTCTGACTTGGACTGGTCAGCCCTGTGTTGCTCTCCCCACCAGATAACATAAGCACAGCTATGACCTTGCGCACCTTGGTGGACAGCAGAAGTTAAGGTATCAACAGCTTCTAGCATCGTAAGAGTAAGAAATGCCTGGGCAAATTACTATTATGTACGTGCATGTATTGGCAGAAGACAAATTAGTTTTCTGATTCATATTCCTCTACTTAAAGTTGAGAACTGTATCTGTTTCTTTTTACCAGACCAATATAAAAGGTCAACTCCTGCAAGTTACACAGAGATACAGGCAGAGAAGTATTTTCCAGAAGTGAAAATAAACATGAAAAAGCTAAGTATATTACTAGAACTAAGGGTTATTTATGGAGTTATCATGCTGAAACATTCATGCACATAGAAAGGAATCACACAGATGTATTAAATTGCAATAGTTCATGTTTACAGTTCAAGCATCTTCATATAGAGAATTAAATCCAAAGTCCAGCATGCATGACAAACAGATTTCATTACTGGGGGAAAAAAGGCAGATAACTGACGGCATAGAGCATTTCTTCCCTTGCAAACATCTAATTTGAACACGGGTAGGCACTCCCACAATCAGTCCTGAAGAATGCAGAAAATATCCATAACTGAATACACAAATCTAGCATTTGTTCAGTGGATCCAAATGCTAATTTCCACTGGCACCACTTGCTTTCAGTATGGTACAGCACACCACAGTTAGTTTACTGAATTAATGTACATCAAGACAGAGTAAAAAGGTAGAATGGGGAATGGTACAATGGCAGAGATGTTCTGTTTGGATGCGCTTTTACCGTACAATGAACACCATGCTCTGTTTATTGTAGTAGTCACATATTGGCTTGTTCTTTTTCCAGGAACATGAAGCCAATTATGCCACTCAACACAGTGGGAATAAGGTAGTTTTATTTTCTACCTTTGACCCTTTTTTAGCTGGACTTATATTTTCAGAAGAAGGTTCAGTTGAGCTGGTGGATGATGGCAGGTTGCTAGAAGAATGGGATCCCTTGCCACTCTCTCCATACCATGTGAATGGTACACAGTGTGGGAGAGAGGAGGATCGATCTGCTACAGATCTAGTGTTTGCTGATTTCTGCAGCATCTCTCTGATGGTCCTGTTTAAGAGAAAGGAGCGGGAATATGTGTTAGATTATAAAATAAAATAAAACAAAATGCTAGAGGCAGTTAATTGTGAAAAGGATGACATTCCTGTTAACTGTGACTAAACAACTGAGTGGCAAAAGGCTGGTAGGGGCATGCCTGAAATCTCTCTTCTAGTAGAAGAAAAATGTGGGTTCTTTTGATTCAGTTTTTTAACTTAAGCTCTCTCAGACAACATGCACCCAGCAAATGGAGACCGACACCAGCTGAAAATGCCTGTACTCCCACTGTTCAGATGTGAATAGGCTCCACTCAAGAAGCCACATGTTATGCTGGTACTTTTCTGAGCCCCAGTGGTAACTCAGCATAATTAGATTAGACTAAGCACTGACCCAAGTGGGCTCTGGCTCCTAGAGAATGTCTGGCTTGGATTTTGAGCACAGGCAGAATGAATCAGGTGCTTCTGTATCCATCTATGGAGATGTGCCTTTGTTACAACAGTTAAATACTGATAAAAGTACTATTATCTATAATTTAAAGTTATTGAATATTAAAAATATTAACACAGAAAAAATGAAAGAAACACCTTTGTGATATTATCAGTTCCTCTGCAGTAACAAGGATTGCAGTGGATAATGTGATCAAGGCAAAGTAACAGCTATAACATAAAATAAATGCCTAAATTATTCACTACATATATGTCAACAGTACAGTATGTAAATCAAAAATAACTATGCAAAGTGTCTGCCTCAAAGAACTTCTGCATATGTCATATTCTCCTTTTATTTATATTAACGTATCTATTACTGTTTCAGAGCATTGTACTTCTACTGCTCTTATCAGCCACCAGTAAACTGCACGTATGTAAACCTTCCCTCAACTCCTACCTTCTGAAAGCTTCTAAACCATTATTATCACAATCACTAGACCTCTTTATATTGTGAAGCCTCTTTTTTGTATAGATGAAACTGAGGTTGTCAAAGGGCCCTCACTCATGGAAGCAGAAGAATCCTTCCTCCCTTTTAGCTACATAAGGAAAGGTAGATGCATCTGACTCAGTCTCATACTCCTTCCTCATCCTCTAACCTTGGTTAAAAGTAGAAAGAAACAAATGATGTTGCCCAAATCACCTAGCTTCAGGCAGAGGAATATATGTTTCTTACTTTAAACGGGGAATTTTCTATATATGCGACATTAGTGGTTGTCTTAGGAAATAACTGAGGATTTTATTCACAGATCGTGAGTGCTACTTTTTGGCAATGGCAAAATAACACATGCAACATCCATCTGACAGCGTGATTAATTCTACCTCAATCAGTCACTGTAATGGACATAATTATAGCGGGATGCTGTCTTTTGATCATCACCATCCTTCTCTCAAAGAGCTCTTACAGCACTGGACTGTAAAGAAAACATCCTCACATTTCTTCTGAGGCAAATTCTGTGGAGTTACTAACAAAGGAAGTGACAACGGGTGTTTAAAAAGCTGTACTGAAATAATAACATTCCAGTTTACAGAGGCACAGTGAGAATTACAAACGCTTATGAATTTTGACTTTGAAAACAGTACTGAAGTTTGCTTTAAGTAACTGTATCCAAATCCAGAAATATTAACAAACAATATAAATAACTGGTTTATTAAATGGTCTACTAAGCAA
Organism: Psittacus erithacus; assembly: GCA_009867235.2. Classification (NCBI taxonomy): domain Eukaryota; kingdom Metazoa; phylum Chordata; class Aves; order Psittaciformes; family Psittacidae; genus Psittacus; species Psittacus erithacus. Next base: position 26,443 of record WYDI02026789.1, on the reverse strand, counting down.
TTGACCTCTACACTGAGATCTGCTTTCTCTAAGTAATATACCTATGCAGTCTCACAAATGTCTGTAACACACTATATTGCTATAAGGAATATGATCAAGTATACAAACAAGTATACATTCATTTTCCCCACCCTGTAGCTTGGTATTTAAATGCTATATGATATGTAATATCCTGCTATGGGCACTAGCTGCCTTACAGCTACACAGTGGGGGAGAGAATTTGCTTTAACAAATCTCTCCCTGTCACTAGAGACATCCAGCAGCAAACATCAGTAACTCCAGGTCACTGCAAGCAGACACACCAGCAGAACCAAGTGGAGCAGGTTTTCTGACACTAGCACAGAGGCAATGACTGCTAAGATCACTGAAGATCCTACCAGATATTTGCAGGATACAAACGTACAGATGTATGCTGAGACAGAACATGGCACTTCAGTAATGTGCCTGAGGGATTAAGTCAGAAGTCTAAGGCTTCTTTGCTTTTCTGATTTTCCGGAGCTACACAATGTACTTGTCACTGTGTCTCCATATATTAGACTGTCAGCAAAACTCCACAAATTGCTACATACTGGCTTTCTACCACAATGATTTTCTGAGTAGCATTCAAAGTTTGCTTTCTTCGGATAGCTCTTTTATCACTAGGTTTTATTTTGCACTGTTTTATGTGCAGATTGTTTCTGAGTTGCTCTGCTCTTTCTAGACTTCTGGAATGTATTAAGTTAGTGCTCCTGATATTAACTTGTATTTCATACCTGGAACCAGCTATCACCCCTATAGCTATGATCTTGTTAAATTCACCAGTATGTGAGGAGAGTAAAAATTTACATTAGCTTTTGCAGAGAAGATTGCTTCCTGCCATTTTGAACATTCATTTATTCCGAGTCCAGACGCTGGTGATGTGGTCTTACCAGATTTCACAAGGTACTAAAAATTCCTTCCCTGAGAGTTAGTGATGTGACAAATGCATTCAGCACTTTTTCCTATCTATTTTCAATTCATGATGTTCACTTTCAGAACCAAGCCCTTTTGAAAGCATGCCCGATGCAGGTGCCGTGAAGCTGCAGTGAACAGCTGTTGCCCAGCCTTGCTCTGGGGGCTCTTAAAAAAAATAGGTAGATTTGTGTCAAAATTTCTGGTTCATGGGTATTATCTACTGAATGTTTGTGCATCTTGTGGGCCAGCTCCGATAACCTATTTCTGCAAATCCCATTAGCGAATGCAACAGCAGTAGTGACGCCACAATATTATAAGCCTCCAAGTATTTTTAGATTATATGTTAGCCTTTCGTTAGTTAAGAAATATGGGTTTGTAAGCTCAGAAGGTTATCACAAAGCTTAACACCTATTTATATGAAGTCAGTGGGACTGTTAATGTTCCCATCTGCTAGGATGACTAGGGTTTTCCAGTGTTATTGGCATATAATTTCATGCATCTTTAATGTTTTACCCATACCTACTGCAGTAGGTCACCCTAATAGCTTCTTTCTCTTTCCGCTTCTTGCCCTTGTTTGAACTCCTTCTCAAGGGAGCCCTACAACAATATTAGAAAACATCAGGAAACTTCCTTGAAATTTTACTTTCAATCCTTTTAATGAAAAAAAAGAAGCATTTTAAATAAAAAGATGCTTACCCAAGATCTGCAAGTTTTCGCTTTAGTTTCTCTGTATGCCCTAGAATAGGGCTAGTTGTTCTTGCTGCCTGAGCACATGTGGCACCATCTAGGATACATTTGTACATGGAAGAACGTACATTATTATTTTTAATTGCTACTAATACCTATTCCATTTTCGATCCAGAACAGTTGAGTATCTTTTCATAGTTAGATATGCATACATGTACACAAGTGTGAGTACACAATTTAATCAGGTGAATTATTCTCATGTTTAAGAAGATGGTGTGAAGTGGAATAAAAATAAATAAATATTTTCAGAATTTGAAAATACACACAAAGAAATCTTATTTTCATTGAAGAAAATGAAAAGCTAATTTTGGTTGAGTTTGAGTGGATATGTAGTAACTCAAACAATATAAAAGATGTACAGGCAAATATTACAGTGAATCCGTTCTGAAACTCAGCAGTAGCCACTTAAGTTTCCTTTCACAGAATTCATTTGGTATGTATGATTTACTTCCAAAATGACTCCTGAAACCTTTTCTTGAACTTTGGAGCCAAGAGTATCTTTTATGATGGACATGCCAGGTAACAGTTATCTGTTTAGCTTGAACATCTTTGTTAAAACAAACATCTAACTTGAAATCCAACCACTCTGAATTAAAAGAACATTAAAAGTAGATTAGTTAATAAATTTGTCCTGAGATGTCTAGCAATTTTCGATCTCTTCTACAAACACTCAACAGCCTAAAGAGGAAACAGCCTGCAGTACCTATAAAGTCAAAACAATGAATCTGAGTCTGCAAAACATCCTGTGAAATCTATATGGCAGCTAAAAGAAAACACACAGCAGTTGAAAAATTCAGGCACAGTTTCTGTGATTCTTAAACACTGAGTGTCCCAAATACTTTAGAGGAAGTGAATGAAGGTCAGTCATTCACGCCACTTGCAGCTTGGTGACTTTTACAATGTGACCTCAGATGTACAGTGACTTTGAACTGAAAGCACTGCTGGGTTTGTGGATTTATCCTACTGCAGCTGACATAAATTAAGCCTTCAGAATTAACCCAAAATACTGCAGCACTATCACACAGTCCACTATGTGTACAGAACTTCGTATGTTGCTTTGTGAATAATATTTGGCCAAGTTTTCATTCAAGTAAAAAATTCAATGTGCAACTGCTTCATACATCCTAGGAAAAGCAGGAAAATAAGGCTACATCCACACTCTAAAAGCCACACTGTTTCTTCCAACTCAAGTCCTTATATTAAAAAAACCATTCAAGAACAACTGACAAGTAACCTCATGCCAAAAAAGCAAACAAAAAAGAGGGTAATATGAAAAGCGACAAAAGCAAGGTGAAGTCTCCTGTGAAGAAACCCATTCCCCAGGGAGGCTGAGGAACACACTTTGCATCAGCCCTGCACTTTGCTTAACGTTTATTTTCACACTAACTATTTACAGGGAAGTGGGGCTTGGGGGTCAGGGGGCAGTGGGCTTTTTTGAGAAACTTCTTAAAGACAGCAAATGAAACTCCAAGGCATGTTGCTTTTGTGGTGGGCAAATAATGAAAGCATTTAGTAGCTGGAGGTTTTGCTGCTGTAGTAGAAGAAACAGTCTGGAAAGCTCAGAAAGGACACGTACTGCTATCCGGTATGGCAAATTTCTATTTGGGCTCTTGTATCACTATGCTCTCAGTCATATGTAGCTTGGCCCAGCTGGGTCCTTTGAATAATGACAATTTGCTGGGGAAAACATTCATGCTGGCTATGGGACACAGTGGAAGATGGATAGGCTGGGTCCCAAAATCAGCTTCAGTGGCAGAGTAGATTTGAATCTACAGGGTCTTACACATGTAGAATCATAGAATGATTTGCATTGGAAGGGATCTTAAAAATCATCTAGTCCCAACCTCCCTCCCATGGGCACATATTCCACTAGATCAGGTTGTTCAAAGCCACATCCAACCTGGTCTTGAACACTGGCAGGGATGGGGCAGCCACAGCTTCTCTGGGCAACCTGTGCCAGTGCCTCACCACCTTCACAGTAAAGAATTTCTTCCTAATGTCTAATCTAAATCTACCCTCCTTCTGATTAAAACCATGACCCCTTGTTCTATCACTACATGCCCTTGTAAAAAGTCTCTCTCCAGATTTCTGTGCCCACCCTGGATGGGTGCATCTTCCCTGATTCCTTCTAGTTCTTCTAAGAGGGTGAGGGAGAGTCAGTTCCTCACAACAAATGATGAAGCAGCTGTTTAATACATCACTTTCAGGCTCACGGAGCTGGTGTAAGCAATCTGCGGCTCATGGATGCGAAAGAAGACTAAATGTAACTTTCTCCCCCAGCGTCACAAGAGTTGCAGCCAGCCTCACATCAGCACAGCATTGCCCATAGGGGTCACCTCAGCTGCCTTGACAAAGGTGCACCAAACAGGCAGAATGGAAGAAAATAATTATACACATACATGAAAAAGTTGTGCTTAAAAGACAAATAAGCAAAATTCTTCCTCATTTTGCAATGAAACTGATCACGCGCCACTTCAGCTCTTCCTACAGCACTGCAGGATTTCATAAGAAAAAAACAACAGACAAGTGTGAGCTTGCTAACACTCACTTTTGCTAATGAGAGATTAATCAGTGGACATACACATGTCCACAGATGTTCTCTCTTTCCATGTCAAAAAAACCCCTTCCTGAACACACAAACACAACAGCCTTTTTATTTTCTGGCCTGTTAAGAGATTGACAGCCAAATTACTAATCAATTAAAACAGCATCTCTACAACACTTGTTGCCACACAACTGCTTGTAGGATATTTCTTTTTGTAGGACTTACTGAATGCAAATTTTCCTTTAGAAACTGAATTGCTCTGGTTATTTTTCAAGTACTCGTCAGAATCTGATACACCCAAAAGCACTGGCTGTTTACTCAACAGTCACAGTGGGGAAAGCATGACGTGATATTTAGACAAGAGATTATTTTTCAAACCTAAAATGGAAAGAGTGACACAGTGGGTGGACTATAATACCCTATTCCTTACACTACAAGGCTGGGCTCTACTAAACTGTTATCAAGATATTTTTCATACACCAGTTGGAAATGGAGGATTTACAGCTCCACTGATAAGCCTATCATACACTCAAGCTGACATTTGGAAAGTCACATTCTTATGCTCACACCCTTATTTTTACTCACAGAACTCAAATACTGACTTTAACTTTGATTCATTAAGAATTACACAACTGGGTACAGTTAGAGTAGCAATTTCAGAAACTATGTACTAGCTTGTATTAACCTATCCCAAATTCAAAACACTTGATTAATCTGTACTTTAAGAATCTGTGTGAAAGCCATGTATGAAGGTGAAGAAAAACAAGTTGTAAATCAATGGCAGGTCTTTTCAGACACACAGATGAACAAAAATCCTCAATAAATTGTTCTTTTCAATTAACTTAAGTAAGGCAAAGTCTCTTATGAACCTATCCAGACCTATTCCCACAGTCCTCACTCATAAACAATTTTTATCACATATTTTAACTTATGTGACATTTTGAGAATACAAGGTGCATAGCTAAGAATGCTGAAGCTGTGTAAGATGCTATCTTTCACTTCACAAGGCATCTGAAAAGGAGGGCTCAAGTATTCTGTGCTGTATCTTATTGTTAATGCCTTTAATAAACAGTGTCTGAGACGTGCACCTGAGCTGGGTACAACTGCATGACGTTTTATCCAGCTTAAATTGAATTAAATAACAAATGATGCGGCCAACCTCCCCCAACAAATTACTTGGTATTTTTTTCTATAAATGAAAAAAGTCTCCAGACATTAACCTCTTGTTTGACCTCAGACTGCGCCACCTCTCAGCAATTAAAAGCTACAATCTGTTATTCTTGCTTTACACTCCTTTCCCCACCCTTCAAAAAAATCACCTAGCAGTGCCAAAATCACATAATTCGAGCTAAGTACACTGTGTTAAGCATGTTTCTAATACAGAAAGGTTACAAGGTCCAATAGTTTTGTTGTTTTGTGTTATTTTTTAAATGAAATACAAGATTCTCTTAAAGGCAACTTCCCCCTAGCTTTTTCAGCAGTTTCTAAGGAAGCCAAAACAAAACAAAGAAGGAAGGAAGCAGTTCCCAATCTCATTTTAAACTTTGTTCTCTTCTTTTACCATTGTACAAGGTCATTTGTAATTTTCTGACCTCCAGATAGGCAACAGAAGTTATGAGATGATAGACCTCTAGTTGCTAAGGTCCTACCACACAACAAAAGTTCATAAAGTAGATGGGAGCAAAATGATGCATCAATTCATTGTAAAAAACAGTAATACCTTTTTCCTGTATAATATTCCTGCCAGATGGGTGATGCAAAGGAGATGCTTCAGAGCTGTGCCCAGATATTGAAGGAGAGGAAAGTGGAGTGTCCCCCCGAACATGTGGGGAGAGAACACCTCCTCTGTGGTGTTGTCCTTCTTCTTGGTTTTCAGTTAGGTTGTCAAGTGAGATTGTTGCACTGCTAGCCACAGGGGAGAGGGAGGAAGCACCAGAATCTGATGCTGGTGAGGATGCTCTCATACATAAGGGCAGTGGTGATTTTGAAATGTGCATGGGACTACTGTAACTGTTTGACGGCTGTTGGTATAAGAGATTATAAAGCAGGTTATACCATTTAGTAAACAATCAGAGCAAGGTTTACTTTGAACATGCAATTATTTTATTCATTGTTTAGCCTTCTATTTGTACGAAACTCTTTAGCAATTCATGTCGCTACCTTTCAATACCACACACTGTTGTTTATTGGTATTTGCTTTCAGACAGAAGTCAGAATAGGACAAAACAGCAAGTGAAGTGTTAACAAATTAACAAGTAGAGAAATGCACAATTCAAGTTCCTTTCACCTCCTGCATACCTGAAAAGACTCAGTCTGTATTATAAAGCACACATGAATCAGAAAGCCCAGGATTCCTGTTGAAGAAACCAACACAACAAAACCAAAAAACCAGGCATGCTAACTCAAAGGAGACCAGACTCACACATCACTCAAGGACATTCGGACCATACTGGCCACAGAGGAATAAATATTGCCTCTGCTACAATGAAAGGACAAAGACAGAGGATGAAATGACTTACGGGAGCAATCTAGCACTCCATAGGAAGCCTGAAAGAGAGGGTAGAGTCTTTCTCACCTTTCGTTCAAGGCTGTCCTCTCCATCAGTTGAACTGATGCTATCATACAGCCTTGTTCTGGAAGGCCTCTGCCGCTTGTTCTTCACTGAAAGCTGAGCTCGAGTCTTCAGAGCTTTGGAGTCCAGCCTCTCTGTTTCTGGCACTGCTTCATTGAAATCTGTATGGAAACACGATTTGAAGTTATTTAACAGAAGAGTCTTTGACAACCTTTTCCTAACATAGCACCAACACCAAATATTTGAAAATTCAAGAAATGATTCCCACTGTTACATGAAGGACCACACAAAACCAGCTGTGCTAGCCCAGAAAGCAGGTCCGCTTGGATTCCCACAGGGGAACTTGCATGTGCTTGGCCTGCAGAGAGTTCTCCTCTACCAGGGCATAAAGCAAAGGAATCCTCATCTTACTGCTCTTTGATGGACATTTCCCAGTATATGGATGAAGATACCAATTTAAACTCAGGGGACTAATTCATTTATCCCCAATCCAGCCCTTTTAAGCCACCTGAGGCGGAGGGACTGAATGACCATTTTTTCCCACAGATGCCCCACAGAGCATTTTCCTTATTATTTCACCAGTTTTGTCGCTATTCCTCAAATTACAGAATAAATATTTAGAGCAGTCCTCAGGCTGCTCTACTTTCTAACACAATCAGAATGGCTTACAAGTTTAAAGCACATGACTTTTCTGTCCTGTACTGACTGTCCCCAGAAATAACCTTGTCCAATACATGCAAAAGATGAGCAAGCACATCTGCAGTCAGTAGCACACAGAGAGTGACACAAGTAGTATCAAAATAATCAGATAACCATTTGTGATTGGACTGATTTACTGGCAGCCTTTCACAGGATTACAAACCTTGTTAAATTCATTCCTTTGGACCTACAGTGAAACAGGTTGCTTACTCTACCACTCTGTCCCTTCAGGAAGGGGAGAAAGTCCAGTCCTCTACTGGGTTCTGAGGTCGTCTGTTGTTCAAAGTTCTACATGACCTCAATTGTTCACCCCAATCCTTCTGCAAGTAAAAGTATCTTTTCATTAGCACCTGGCACTCATTTCTTACTTCCTCCCTTGCCACACTATCCTCAGAACCTTTTATTTTCTCTTGTAGACTCTTCTCTCATTTATGCAGTTCCTTCAAACTCTTAAAATTTACATAAACCCTGGTAAACTTAGGTAAAACATCTCTATCAGCACCAACCATCGTGGTCCCTCATACAAACAGACTGATCTAAGTGACCTAACACAAAGAGGTCACTGAGCTCAATCAGATCGCTCAGGGCACTCAGTTGCCTCCTTGCACTCAGATCACATCAGAAGACGCTCTGCCAAGCCCCTTTCCTGAAGCAGGAGTCTAGAGAACACAATCATTACTGTGATTATCACCATCTACTACAGTTGTCTGGTTTCAGCTTTCCAACAGCAACATATTTTGGTAAAATCATTGGCAAGGAAGAACCTGCAAGTACTGAAATAAATGTTCAATGCAACCAGCTGTAAGTGATGTTGCATAAAATTTATGATGACAGTGAAAATGAAATGAAAGTAATCCATCCAGAAGGTTTATGAAAGGCATCCCAAATCACAGCTGCTCAAGGCAGGAATGGGAAGGCCATCATCTGTACAGGAGCAAAGGGACTCTGGTTCTCTCTGCTTAGAAAAATTACTTTATTGTGTGGAGCAGGACATGGACTGTTAGTCTGACATTATCTTGGTCTAATAGCTCAAAAACTGTCTGAGAGATTTGCAGGTAGGCAGCGGTAATTATCCCAACAAAACGTCACCAGAAGTTTTGGGTGAAAGCCGGGAGATGCGCTCTTCTTAACTTCTGTACTTTCCGAACATCTGGGTTTGCACAGATGCTGTTTTCTACCATATATAGTTAACAGAACAAAATGGGGAAAAAAACCAAACTCCAGTGCTCCAGTATTTTTGTATATCATCACAAAAGAGCTGGACACTGTCATTCTCATGCTTATTCACTGCTGCCTTTGCACGTATAACTTTCTGCTAGAAAAATTGCAAAAACCTATTTCTTTGGTTTCGAAGGGAAAGCAGTTTCAGATCTTTCCCCTTTCACCTACTGTCCTAACACTGTTATGTCATTCATGAAAACTGGAAATATTTCATATAAAAAAATAGAACAATGAAACCATCTTACTTGCCTCAATTCAAAGCCACTCTATTTCTGAATTCCTGTGAGCAAAGTATATAAACACTTCATATATGGCTTGCCTCTACAAACAGAGCTAATGTAACTGCACTTTACTTAGCCATCAATCATCCACTCAAATGAAATCTGAGTATTTCAGCAAGTTTAACATTGTACAAAGCTGCAGTAAAACAAAACACATTTTAAAAGGTGCTTTTGCAGTTTACTGCAGACAAGGAATAGATTCTTTATAGTTTTCACTTTTTTTCTTTTAATCCTCATAGTACAAATCAAACCAGAATCCATCAAACTCACTTACTTTTCTAAGTACTGCATTCACAACACACTAATTAATTAGAATCCAGTCTTACAGGCATTTTGGTTTTAAACAAATATAACCAGAGCCATGTCAGCCTCAGTGAAGCCAGTGAAAAAACACCAACCAACTTGAGCAAACCTGGAATTTTTCTCATTGCTTTCCACATCATCCTGACCTTCAGCCTCAGGAAACGTCATTTCATCAAGAGTGGAAGCAACTCAGTGACTTTCCACCGCCCAAATGAAGAGCTCTTGCTCTTCCTCTTGCTGTCACAAACCACTGGCTCAGAGTCCCCCAGGATTTGGACTGCAGTTTGCTGATTCAAATGACTGACCCAACAGACACGATCCAATTTTAGTCTGACAGTCTGACCTCTTCCCCTATTGGTCATTTTCAATTGTGCCAGTCAATCAGTGTGCACAGACAGAAGTGTGTAAGTGCTCAAACAGGGAAATGTAAGAAGCAGAACCAGATGGCTGGACAAAGGCATGGATGGTGTGGGGTCTGCCGAAGCAGCAGTAATGATCTGCCAGTTCAGCTCAAAATGTCTCTTGATATCAGAGCCACAGGTTGAGTTAGTATGCCAGCAAATAACTGAGGGGTCAGACTTCTTCAAGCTCATTTTTATTTTTGCAGGTTTATGTTGTCTTAAAGCACTTCAAAGACTTCCAGTACCACTTTCTGCTTTTCTTCCTTGTGCATGAGTTAAATTCTATATTCAGATGACACTACAGAATCATTAGCATTATCTGACTTGTAGTTATGCTTCCACTGCAGGTACTTCGTAGGATAACTGCATGCTGTCGTGACTTGAACTGCTTATACTTGCTCTTTCAGATGTACACACTTCCATACATCCTTTCCTTTCACTTCTGAAATTATGCAAACTACTGACACAGCACTCAAATGGTTATCCACACAAGTGGTCAAAGCAAAATACCACCTGGGCTCCCTCCTCCCCTGAGCTGGGCTGCTTGCACTCAGTGGCTGCTCTCTGTTGTGCTGCAAGTATCTGACCATGGTTTGACCTGTTGCAAAATAGAGCTCACTCAGCATCAGCAGGGGTTTCCCTCCTTCGCACATCACAGCTGCATTTAAACCAGGCTTTCATTGTCTGGTCATGTGGATCTGGAGCCACAGCCCATGGACAGACTTCCTGGCTTGCCCTCAGAGCTGCCTCACCACCAGGAGCTTGCCTGGGATCCCAGCTGACCCTGGTTTCCACCACTGGACCTGGCCTGCTTGCTCCACTTGGGTGCACTGGGACTGGGCTGCTCTTGGGTGATCTCCCCCAAAGCCACGTGTGCTGTCACCCTCAGTCCTAGCTTCCTCTTCTGCAGAGAGCTGCTGGCCCTTGCTGCTCCCCGGCACAAACATGCACCCTGCATGTTTTCCTAGGAATCTCACAACCCACTGGGGAGCCTTACAAATCTCTCACATAAAGTCCTAACAGGTTTTATTTTGCTCTCAGAGATGAGATAATCACACTTCCTTTCAGCAGGCATTTAACCACTTGACTCCAATGGGTTTCCATCTGAATTATTTCAGTACTATTGTGGAGCAGGAAACAGCTCACCTGTCCTCCTACTGTTTTTCCATTATACAGGCTGATAGACTTTAAAATCTCCTTCTGTGAACTGACGCATCCCTGGGTTTCCCAAGGCACCCAAAAAGTATAGCCATCAGAGCAGCTTGAACAGGCACTTACACAGAGATGAACAAACACCATCAAAGTCAGCACCAGCACTATGCTACTTAGATTTCAGACCACTGACTTCTTCCAGCAAATAGCTTGATTCTCTACTGCAGACACAGCTCATGACCACTAAACCATAAAACTACGATGACTTTATTTATTTTTCTGGAATCTCAGAATAAATCATATATTTGTAAAAGAAACACAATCCTTAAGCTCCTAGCACTCCCCAGCAAAGGAAAGAAGAACTCTGTATGCCACATTGGTTTTGATTTTCTAACTTCCACTGATGTTACTGGCAACCCCTCAAACTCAGTATGAGGTTACATTACAGCCTAAGGAGTCATACAGTCTGGCGTGATGCTAGACACGGCTGGAGCACCTGCAGCATCAGGGACAGCAATGCTCATACATATGCAACTGTCAAGTCACAGCCATTATTTCTTCCCAAAATCTATTACCACGCAAGAACGTAATAAACACCTCAGATGACACTGAAGTAAAAAACGTACTTGGTATCGATTTAATTAAAATACATGTTTCTTACATAATCTGACTTGTTGAGAGAAGACAGACCTGCAAACTTCAGAACAAAAATTAGGGGATGGGGCTGTGTACATGCAGTCCCACCCCACAATCCTAATTCCAAAGTCTGATAAAGCAGTCTGTGTTACACTCGCTAGACAAAAGCCAGGAAAGAGACTGGAGCACTTGTGCGGATGTCACAGAGTGCACAACACATTGCACCTAGAGGAACACTGCTCACCCTCCAAAGACATCATGGACATCTCCCCTGACCTTTATAGCTCCTTTGCAAACATCCATGGGTTGATTAGTAAATACACGAACTATTAGTCATTGGTATTATTACACAATGGCAAGTCTTCTTCTTAAAAGGCTCACACAAGGGTGATAAGGAAACACAAGCTCTTCGTCTGCAGAGCAAGTCTGATCACTGCATTACAGTCTGATACAGACTTCAGAGACTCTGAAAGAGAATTTACTGGAAAAGAGATATGGAAGTCAAATATTGCGACAGCATATTTAGGGATCTCTTTGTTTTAAAAACTTACTCTTGTTAAAAACACAAGTCCAGCTTGGAATCTAAGGTCTAATTATGCTTTTTCTGCTTTCAAAAAATCACTGCTGATTGTTTATTTTCCTAGCAAATGATTTGTGTTTGTATTCAGGTGGTTAAGCTCAGGCATTTAAATTCACAGACCATCTATTCTAACTCTCAGAAGTACTGAACGCTGGTAGCATTTCTCCAGAGGAACATTTTTGCAATGAAAAACGGCTGCTCTTGGAAAATGAGAGTTTTCATGCAAATATATCAATTGAAAAATATAATTTGAAAGTAGTGGCATGCAGAGATTTAATGCTATACAAAGAATTTTCAAAGTTGGAGAAATAATGTTACCATTTATTATTATTTTTATTTTTTTTACATGTAGAAATTCCTGGATTTCAGCTCTTGAGCCATAGATGTGTGTTGACATCGTTACAACGGTAAGTGTAAACATGGGTTTTGTGAGTCGGGTAAAGAAAACACACTTTCCTCTCCTGATGCAAATTAATGAAAGGGTTTTTGTTAATAGCATTGGTAAGTATGAAATATTTTGTAACAATTACTGAGTCTCTTTGTGGCAGAAATAAAGACTTTTTGTCATCCTGACCATTCAGGAGGTTTTAGTATAATAAAGACTTGCTAGAAAGAAAGAGCTCTTGGAAACCAACTCAAGGTCTGCAGATCACTTAAATACTGTTTCAGCAGGACTAGCTTTTTTTTTTACACATATTTTGTTGAAAATGTAATTCATATTGATTTGTTTGCAGTGATATTGTTTGGGTCCACATATGAAATAACTGCTAAAACATCAATTTTATTAAAACACCTCTGTGCGTGATAGGAATTAATTTAGTTGTTAATGTAATGCCTTTTTTTTTTTTTTACCAGAGAAATAAGTAATATTATTGTTTATTTAAAATTAAACCTGCATAGGAATAGAGTCTGGTGGTTCCTTGTCAGAACCCCAACACCTCCGACACCTGATTCCACAGATGTTACTAAACAGGCAGCAAGTACTGCTCTCATTCCAAATAATTTTATTCCACAACTGTGGAACTAAAATTGGCTTAAATTCTGCAAATACTTTCAAAGTGAGGAGCTATTCACAATTAGAGAACTTTAACTGAAGCTGTGGAAGTTATCTGTATATTTTCACTGGCACAGCCTGAAAAATGGGAACAATCTTTCCTATGCAATACAAGTAAAGATTACAGCCACTCTACTGACAGCATCGCTCCAGATCTCACTGCTGCAATAAATTGTTTTGGTTTTTTGGAAATGTAGAATGAAGTCTTACAAGTCTTAATATGTAAATCAGGCTGTGCTATAGCGGAATAAGTTTTTAGATCTTATTCAGATTATTTAATAGCTTATGCACTAGCAAATAATTTGCATTTTATTCACAGAAGGCTTCATCCTGAGAAATGGTGAGTACCACCCACATGGTTCCTTTTGATGTTTGTACCAAGGTGAGATCAGAGCCTGCAGAGATCTCCTCAAAATGGTGGATTTAACATTGTTTTTCTCATTCTGGTAACTTTGTTTTTGTGAGATCTTCGGTGGTTGAGTAATTAAGGACAGATTTAGGAACACAGGAGAAAAGACAGTTTTCTCCTGCTTTATTAACATAACAGAAGTGTCGAACTAAACCTAAATGTTGATGGCATCCCACTGGAAGACTTAAGGAATAAATAATGCTCTTTGCTTCATTAGCACTTAGTCATTTCCATTTCTGTAAGAATATACAATGTACAGCTATTCTGGGACTCTATATTGGTATTATTTGCTATAATCCTGCTACAGCTGCCATTAGATAATGAATTTTGGAAAAAAAACCCCAGTGTTACTGTTTCTTCTAAATCCTAAATGGTAACCATGGTATTTACTTATGTATTAATAAGAGTTATAGCTTGGTTCAAACAAACCTTGACTTAAGCCATCCAGGCACACTTGCTTTGTATCCAGATTTTCCACTGGATCTCCTCTAGAAACTTCTCCAAAAGATGTCTGCCTTTCAAAAATGTTGTTGTTATTGTTAACCTGGCTCCCATTTTGCTTCATTAGCCTGAAAACTTCTGATTCCAAGTCTCGTATCTGAAAGAAATACAACACAATGTTACCCATAACACAGACACATCTATTAGAGATGGTTCCCCCCCCCCCCCGCCCAGGAATATCAGACAGAATTGTCTCACTGTTCACACATGAGAGTAAATACTACTCACACGAGCTTGTAAGCCTTGAACCTCTGCAAGATGTGCTTTCTCCAAATCCTCTATTTTCTTTCGTTCAGCTTCCTGGCGTTTGATGAAGTCAAGTTCTCTTAGGAAAAAAAAAAAAAAGATGTATTTGCTGTCATCAAAGCAATTGGATTCAAACAGAAAATAAAATGATCTGATGTATCTGCTGTGCATCAGAAAAATCTGTCCTTAACAAATAATTTATTACTAACTTAGTAATGCGTATGAAGCTGCTATTAGGAAAAACTGAACAATTACTTAATTGAAGTGAATACGCTAGGTGAAGATATTAAAATGGTAAGAGGAATTCTTCTGTGGGGAAAAAAATCACAGTTGTTCTAACTGATAATCAAAACAGTTAAAAAACAAACTTATTTTCATAATCTGTTTACAAATGAAAACTCATAGCTTAGTTTGTGCTGTTTTCTGTTGTAGGAAATGGAGAAAATCTCTGTTTTACTAGGGTATGGCTGCATTCCTTCACAGAAAGGACATCCGTAAGTTTCCAGGTACAAATCTAGTTTTCTAGTAAGCTATAAGGAGATCTGCAGGGGATTTTAGGAGTCTGAGAAAGTTAAAAACAACTGACTAGACCTTTTACTAATATAAAGCAGAACAATAACAGAAAGGCTATCCAAGCTCATTCTCGCTGTTTTCCATATTTCTTTTCATTTTGAAAATCTAAGATGTTTCTGACAGAAAGCACACAATATGCCAGATGGTTCTGGAGCAGCCACAAAATTCCAAGCTGTGTAATGACATTTTGACTATTGAAACCCCTTTTTAATGGGATAGTCCATTCTGCACTCCCAGTTGTCACTTGACAGTGCTGTATGTTTTTGAGTTTTCTTCTTTAAATGAGCACATTTCAGCAGAAAATGCTGAACACCCCCCCCCCAAAAAAAAAAAAATCCTGGGGGTAATGGAAGCTGTTATAGAAATATGAGATGTTATTGTTCTTGCTAGCCATCAGGGTGAGGGAACCATATGAAACAGAGGGGGCCAGGTAATCATCAGCTAGCTCAACTCAGCTCAAATATTCTTGGCATCTACAAGAAGAAAAATAAAATGTAAAATGCAACAAAACAATTTTCTTCCTGATGTTACACGAGAACACAGCAGGAGTGAATCCAGCTGACACAATACCAATATAAATTGCTGCAACCTCGACAATCAAATGCTTTATTACGATTAATCTTGGTTGTTTGCTATCACATTGAGTTATTTAGTAACTTTCCAAGCTGGAATAGTACAGACTAAGTCTTTATTTAGTCATAATATTATTTATCAGTAATACTAAACTAATACTTAACACTACTAATATTTTGCCATAATAAAGAGCCTATGTTTTTCACGAAGAAAGGTGAAAAAATAGTGTTTACCTTACCCGTGTTTAATAGTGGGTTTCATATTTCAAAATACATCACATATATGTTTCCTATCTGGCCACTAAGTCATTTGCTGAGCCTGGAGTAGGCTGCTTACTTTTGCTGAAAATCCTTGATTAATTTCTTTGCCTTGTTATATTTCTTCTCCAGAGCCTGATACTGGCTCTGCGTCTCCTTGAGGTGCTCATTCACCGTGTGACACAGGGTTTGTGCCTCAATCCAGTAACTTTCTAGTTTCATCATCCTTTCCTTATTCTCCTCAATGTTCTGCTGGAGCTGGGTCTTCTCCAATTCCCACCTCACCTTCTCATTCTCAGCAGTCTGCAGCTGAACAAAAGAGTGGAGGTGCAGTCAGTAAAAAGCTGCAAAGCAGAGCCTAATAGTTCAGGATTAATTCAAACAACACAAATAGTGAAGATCTGTGAATTAGTAACTATAACAGTAATATGCTAGTAGTGGAAAGAGCATCCCAGGGCAAAGAAAACAGGCTGATACATACATAGGAAGGAAGTACAGCTTTTGCTCTGTGTTCCAGTTCAGCTCCTATGCTTCTCCGCATTATACTAACACACTTCAAAATGTCAATAGTGGAGAATTCAGGCAAACTGTGGGGTTAATCAGTCTGGACTGGGGATGCATTTTGCTCAGTGCATGTGGCTCAGGTGTTCTAAAGCATTCATACACTTCCATAAAATGATGAA
The DNA here is from genome assembly GCA_009867235.2 of Psittacus erithacus. NCBI lineage: Eukaryota > Metazoa > Chordata > Aves > Psittaciformes > Psittacidae > Psittacus > Psittacus erithacus. The sequence continues at coordinate 10,077 of WYDI02026789.1, read as the reverse complement.
ATCTTTTATTTTGGGGAGAATCTGATTTCAAGGTTCTGTATTTGATTTAAGGACACTTTAGAAAGCAACAGCAGAAAAAGCCAATTGCAACTAATCTATCTGCTCTTTTACCCAAGTTAGAAATCCTACTGAATTTTTACAATGTCTGCTTTCATGTCATAATCTTGGTTAATCTAGAAAGCCAGATAAAAGATGGAGCATAATTCAAAATTTAACATCAGGTCACAACTTAGTCTTTTTTCATTTAAGCGAGCACAGAGTTTTGCATCCAATACCGAAACTATGCCAGAACTATTATGAGGACAAAGAGAATCTGTTACAAATATATTACTCTTGTTTTCTTTAAACTTGTTTACTGAGTTGTAAGGAGCCGATGTGAAAGGGAAAAACATGTCCTTGCTGTTGAAGATTTCAGGTGCTAATTCTGCCAAACACAGCTTTGCTTAACTCTATGACAAGTGCAGTTCCACTGATAGTTCCATTCTTTGGCACCAGCAGGGCCTTACAACCTCTTCCAAGTGACCTCAAAGAAGTGTGAATTTTACTGCTGAGTTTATAGTAAATGTTATCTCCTTCACTAGATCACTTTGTTACATTTTTTCAGGTTAGGCTTCTCACTTCCCAAATGAAGCTAGCTATGGGTTTCAATGTTTGGTACTGGGTAAAGGTAGGGTTGTTCAGCAGCTTGTATATTTTAGCTCTCAGAATTTATAGAAAACAAAAAATGCCTTAACATCACTGTTTACTTATCAAGACTGCTTAATTTGCTCTTGGCAGTTCCGCTAGCATCATGAATGATATACATACAAAGAAAATAACTTGTTTTGCAGTTTTATCAGTAATATACCTAAACTAGCCACATTTTCTTTAGCTCTGTTGAAAACACTAGGGAAAGAAGTCCAATACAAAAAGGTACAATAACCCAAGTCTTGCAAACGGGTTTGCACAGATGAATGTTTACACCCACACATCATTGCCATCAAGTCAGTGGGGCTTGGTACAATCCCAAAGGATTCACCGTGGGGCTCCAATTCCTAGACACGAACTGGGAAGCAGAGGAAGAAAGATTTCTGACTTTCTGAACTGGAACAATACAACAGAAATTGTCCTTACAGAAAATAGTTGCACTTTGAATTTGTTTTTAATGATAATTTATGCAGATTTGACAAACACTACGCAAATACATGGTGGGTGCAAATGTTGCTAGAAACAAATAAAAATCTAAAATCTTTTTCTGAAGTACAATTTTCTCTTCTTTTTATTTCCTTTATAATAAGAGAAGGATGTCATTATAAAACCTAATATTAACTCAACAACTGAATTATCAGTTGACTTCTCATAAAGGTTATCCTAGTACAGAAAATACTATTCCTTTTTATTGCTATAGCAAATTCAATCTAACAACTAGCAACCGATTGTGAGATAATGTTTTCTGTTAAATTGGTAAGCTTTTTCCTTTCTCGAGTATCTTTTAAAGAATACTGCAACAATCTGAAACAGCACCTTTTTCTTCTGTGCATAAAAAGCAATTTCTATTAAATACCTTTAAATAATTTAGAGAGTTTTTCTAAATGTCAAAAAAAGGAAACTAGCATAAACAGGAGACTTTAACATCGCTTGTAAATAAATAACCTACTAACTTAGACTTGAATATTCAATCCAAATATAATTTAAAAACCTAAGAAAATGCATTAGAATTGTAAAATTACAAATCTGCCATTTAGTCATTATGATACCCCTTAAAATGTACATTTAATCGAAGCTACACAAGTTGGCAGTTTCTCTGAATAGCAGCACTTAAGATTTTACTTGAAACTTTGAATAAATATACACTGAGACAAGATTTAGCTGAGTTACTGTGCTTCTTAATCAGCCTTTAATAAAAATGTTGACTTCTCCATCCACATAAAGATACACGTTTGGATTTGATTTTGCATGAGAGGAAAAAAACAGCATGTATGAACCATATATTGATTCTTACCTTTGTTTTCAGCTTCTGAATTTCAGCTTCTGTAACTGCATGTTTGATTTGCAACTAAAATTGAAAATATAAAATAAACAAGTGAAGTCACAGAGAGTACTCCAATATTTTTAAAGCCTGTGCTGCAAGTCGAATACCTTTTACATAGCAGAAGGCCTTGAAGAGTGCTGCACTGCAGTAGATTGTAAATTAAAATGTCTAGCTTGCAAAATGACTCAGTCTGTGCAACCTAATTAAAGTTAGGATGCCGTCTAACCACTCATAATTTCAAATCAGAACATCCAATCTGTTTAGAAAAACCAAATGTCTTCTGCTCAGGAAAAAAAAAGGAAAAAGATGTTATCCTGTTGGGCTTTGCTCTCCTCTGATGTGAACGTGAAATACGTCCCAGGGCTGCCAGGAAGTCCCACTGCATTGATAAAAGCAGGCACAGTACAAAAAAGCAAATATGGAAATAAGTGATTTAACAACTCAGGCAGTCAGGAAAACCTTAGGGAAAATTCCACACGTTTATTTCATGCAAGAAAAACAATAAACTGATGCTATCCTTCTCCACCATTAGCTGGAGTTATCTGCTCAAGCTAGCTAATCTCAATTGAGAGCTGTTACATGGGGAAACTGTAAAAGCCAGCAAACCGTATTCAAGCACACAAAATGATTGCAAGTAGATTAACAGCCCAGGCGGTGTGCTAAAGGTTGTAGTTACAATATAAAGCAGCGTGCCACAACAGCAGCGGATCTGTACAGCAAAAGGGTGGGTAATGAGGACTTCACATCCACCTGCACACTTTCCAGGGGAATTTCTTTTGGACTAACCTACATTAGCCTAATCCTGTGGAGTGAATACTCCATAGTTCTTTGTCCGTATTAGAAAATGCCAAAATCTTTAGTTTTACCCCAAAGGTCTGCTATTCACAGGCTTCAAGAACACTCTGAAGAACAAATCAGACCACAGCATCAACAGCATAACGCTAATACAAGTGGAAATGATCATGCACATGCACCCAATCCTGCCCTGCACCCAAATCCCTGCCGCTCTATTATTTAAAGCAGGCAGCATGGATAAACTTCTGACAGGCCCCAAAACCGTTATCTAATGCACTGCTTAATCTGAATCAGTGACTTGTGTGTGTTGGGTAAGGAGTTGAGGGCAAGGGCAAAACCTGAATTACAGCCTTAGCTGTCACTTGACGAAGCCTTCATCCATTATTTATGAACACCAGGAACAGCTATGGAAATGCATGTTTTACATGGGGGTTACTTCTCCTACAAGATTAACGGGAGCCTTTGGGAATAGTGTATATTGAGCTAATGGAGTATGTGAGGCAGTTGTACTGAACCAGAAGTTATCATCTGTGCTGAAGCAATGGTCACGTTCTTGAAAACCAGGCTGCTAGTGAAAAAAAGCACAAATAATTCAAAAGAGAAGTTCTTCTGCAGGAGAAGAGTAATTTTCAAAATAGCAGGAGCCATCGCAGAACTGATCAATAAAGAAATCTTCAAGAAAAGCCAAGCTGCTTTTGGAATGCCCTTTTCATGGAGCCTCTTGCATGCACTTCTTGTGGCATGGGAAATGCACATTCTCAGATGCAGTTGGGTTTGCAAGTCAGTCTTATCTAAGCAAGTGAATAAACCTAGTCCTTTCTTGTGGAGAATTACTGAATTTATGCTGGAAGGAATTAAGGAGACACCGATACAACCAGTTCCACCTGAGGAAGTTTAGGAACACTGTCTCCAGAGGAGATATAAGCACTTCTAGTCCCCAGGATCATCTGCTACTTACACTCATTTGTTGACTTTGCACTGAAAATTTCTATGAATCTTCACATACTCAGTGAGGGTAGATATAAGATTTCTTTTCAAATGAAGCCAGTCATTGAGTGGTGTTAATGGCAAGAAGTGGAGGGTGGTGCTACTCCACCCAGTAGGCCAGGAAGCCAAGAAGGATATATACATTTCTGTTAATTAAACACAGTAGAGAAAGCTAAGGAGATACTTTAATTAACATTTGCAAGAGGTTACTTGCAATTTTTGAGCTCTCTCAATCCAACCTCTGATCTGTAATTTTCAGAGCTGAGGACTATTTTCTCCCAACATTCCATTTCTGTTGGTAGTGAAAAATTACGGAAGAACCATCTCAAAATGTATGGTGTGTATAAAGTGCCCAGGCCTTAATTCTGCTACCTCATTGTATTGGAGCAAGATAAAATCAGGGGAAGGATGGATGAGCTAGACTTTGCCCTTTGCAGAGTTAATAATGAAATCAAAAAGCCAAGACTCAGAGCCTTAGGCTACCTGTTTACAGTCCATTCCCAGCTCTTCTAAAAACCCACAAACCCGTAAGTAGCACTTAAACAGCTTATTATTACATACAAATAATCTCCGAATTGTTGCATAAATGACAATCTGCTCAGGTACAGATGGTTTTAACAGTTATTTTTATACTCTGTTATTAAGTTAAAAAATGAATACTGAGCACCCAGTCAGATCATTGAATCAGTGCATGGTACAGCAGATCCCACTGAGGCAGAAGAAAAAAGACACTTTCCTGCTGAACAGACAAAACGTGTAGCTGGTCATCTACTTTCTTCTTCTTTTCCTTTTTTAAAGAACTAATTATGCTTCCATAATGCTAACACATTTATTGGTTAGACTGAACAACAGGCAAGGTCAACTGTTTGGCAATCAAATCTGGGCACTATAATTAAAAATTTTCAATCAAGTTTACTAATCGGGGTGCAGAAATACCTTACTCCATGTCCCACATGACAAATTCTTGGCAGTTACGCTTTTGTATTTGTATGGGTTTTAGTCAATGAAGCTGAGAAGGCTTCATTTTAACAATGACATTTTGAATAATTTTTGGCACATTTCCTTTTCAAATATGTATTGAAAAGCTGACTGATTTTCTTCAAAACAATAAAACATTTTATAAAAAATTGAGAAAATTATATAAAAACAGAGAAAATTGACTGAATTCACCCAAGACCGAAAGGTAGAATGGGAAGTAAAGTTAGCAAATGTTAATATATCCAGAGTACACTGAGAAAGAAAGTACTCAATGGAATTTAATGATCTCCATGACAATTTTAATGTCATTACAATTTTCATTACATATTTTTACATAATAATTTTTCATACATTTCATTAAGATATAAATGTAATACCTAATTCTTATATAAGATGTCCCTTCTCCCTACAGATCTTGTCTCTCTTCAATCATCACAGCAAAAATAAAGCTTCTAGTTCTTTCTCTCAAAGCAGTTAGGGAAAATCAGGCCCACTTTTCTGGTTTTAAAGCCAGGAAAACAAGACTTGCAGAAGTACTGCAGTTCACCCAGTGTCCTGGGTTGCTTAAACCATGACACCCAGGGAAGCCCATTTCTCTTTTGACTTTCATTCCAGAACCAAGGCATTTCAAATAAGCAAGCTCTCAGAGTATGTCAGCACGTTTTTCATTGCAAAGACTGAATTCAACTAATTAGGTCGAACTATCATGCTTAAAGATTATGTCCAACCTACTTGTTTAATACTTTCATTAATCTCTGAAGTAAGAACAGAAAAGAACAGTTATTCTTTAAATACAATTCCAGAAAACACTGTGTGGGCTTGTGCAGCGTGATCGTGAACAAGTCCTCCAGTGTTGAAAGAATTCAGGGCAAATACCAAGAAAAATACATGCACTCACTCTGTAGCAGCCAACAAAATGCAGCTGTGTACTGTTAAATACAATCACTGAAACAAAAGTGGCATATTCCTAACAGCAGTAACTGTATGGGTTAGTGAAAAAGTCTGCTCTTCTGCAGCAGCATTTAGTGTTTTCTTCTCAGGCTCTTGTCTGCACTTGACCTGGAGGACCCAAAGTCCCTCCACCTGATCTCTATACCAGTGGTTTTAGGCCATTACATAAGATAGGTCAGCAAATAGCTTCAAGACAGTTTGAACATGCTGAAATATGGCAACAGCCCAAGGTGGTGGAAATTCCATTCAGGTATAGTTTGACAGGTAATCTAGTCAAAGGTGAGGGTTCTGCTCATCACTGTATCTGTGGTTTGCACAGCTTTGGTACACTGGCATAATCAGAATGGGAGTGTTTGAGAAGGTATCACTATGTATGCCGTACAGTATTAGAAAATGAAGTAAACTTGCATAAGAGCCTGGAACTTGAAATACAGAGTGAGAAAATTATCGGTAAAATAAAAAACTTTCAGGAAACAACAATGAATAACAGCATGCATCCAAAGGCTGAAAAGGGTATCTGCAGAAAAGGGAAAGACTGGTTGTTCATTGACTGATTCCTTTTCGTACATTACTCCCACTAGAGAGTAGTAACAACATATACTTACAGAAGATAAAATATCTGGTTTGAATGGAGGGAAGGGGAGAGAAGAGGGGGAGAAGGATAAAACGGGCACAGGTTCTGCTGCTCAAATCTCCTATTAGGTCCTGGATACTTTCCATATTCCCGTATTTAAAATGTTCTTTATTGTCATCACCCAGCCCATCACTGTAGGCTTACATAAAGCCAGTTGTTTCATGTCTTTATTTGCATCAGAATTCAGGAAAGCTCACGAATAAAGCACATCAAAACCACAACCTAAAATATGGAAGAAATGTTTCTCAGTACTTTGGCATGTTAAGTTATATGAATTCGATGACTGCAATGAACATCACTGACTCAAGCTCCAGTTAGTACCAGTGGATGCTATACAAACTCTGTAAGCACAGAATTTAGTAAAACACCAGCTTGAAACAGGCCAGCTTCCCCAATACAGCATCTTTCTAAACACATGGGCAAACATATGACACTGGTGTACACTGACAAGTCGCTACGTAATGGTATAAGATGAGCTCCACATGTCCCACTGAAATTTAGTATTTGGTCTTTGGTCTTCCCGATCACTTTTGAGTGGAATCTTACCAAAAAATTAAAAAAAAAACAAAACCAAATCAAACCAAAAAAATCCACCAAACCCCCAAAAAGCAGCAATCTGCGAACAATTAATTAACTTGCAGTTTGTCTTCCTGGTCACAAAATGCAAACTAACAGCTGAAGGCAGGGTAACTTCTCTACTGAAAACTTCAAATATAAATTACCCTCCAACAACACAATAGTCACCTGAAATCTGATGCTAAAAAAAATATGAATAGTTCCACTTCTTTTAAGCAGAACTTTTGAAGTCATTCAAAAGTACTGAGGATATGAATAGCTAGAAATCAACTCTCGTTTTCAAGAGAAAAGGCCAGCACTGAGCAACGGGATCACTAGAAATCCAATTCCAGTGAGATATTTCAGGGATATTTTCTGATCTATAACTTACCTCTTTGAATTTGTGAGCAAGCTTGCTGGTGTCCACATCACTTGGGGAGAACATGTCATCATTTTCAGGGAGATCGAACACTTCAATAGCCATATCACCTCCTGGAAGGACAGGTCCCATGTCGTCATCTTCTTCATCTGTAGCATATTCCCCTGTCTTAATTTTATAGCATTTAAGAAATTCCAGTTATCCTCTTATTAGGCAGAGACTGTTCAAAGAGTAATTAAACTACTGTGCAAACACAGCACATTGCATACAAAAAAGGTTATCTATTTCTCTAGCTATAATCCCAGTGCTTAAGAATTCTACCAGACAAAATACAACTCCACACTAGTTATTTCAGAACATTAAGAGAGAGAAGACAGTGCCTTAAGCATTACTGTCTCTGCATTCAATGGTTTTCACCCTTTTACAAGTGAGGCCTCTTTTCCATAGGAAGACCTCTCCAAATTTAACTCAGATTTAGCAATGAATCTTTTCCAAACAGAAATAAAAGCAGAGCAGGACTGACAGGATCTTGATTAGTCTTTTGCAATTTGGAGGAAGTAACTCTTCAGTGATATCCCATGCTGAATTCGAAAATCAACTGGTTTGTTCTTTATAAACAAATCAATAATAGAAAAGTCACATTCACACAGACAACAGCAGGAAAAAGAAACTTGAACATCAGAGATAAGTTCCGAGACTGATGTCAGTTTTTACTGAATTTTCACCTTGAATTAGGAGCTGCTTCTAGCTAGTTTAAAACAGCAAATGCAGGTGTTCCTCGGGCCACTAAACCACGAGATACGAACAATTTGTTGACAAAACAGGATTTAAAAAAATTCATAATTTAAAATCAGTATCTCAAGATAGAATAAAAAGGTAATATCAAAAAGAAAAAGCTTGCAATATTAATCCCCAGGTTGCCTAGACAATCATTTGCACAGACACCTGTGCTCATCTCTGCCCATGTCTAAGGTGGCTGGGTACCACTTCACTTCAGCAGGGCTCCCTCTGGAAGCCAGAGAACATCATGTACGGATCATAAACAGCCTGCCGGCTGTGCAGATGACTGTGCAAAAATAGTATAAAGCAAACACTTCCCTCAGGGCCACATCTGCATCTATAAAGCTTGGGACTCAATAAATACATGGAAAAGGAAGGGCGGGGAAAGGGGTGCAGTCCTTCTCATGTTTATACACACCAAAATTTGACAGAACTACTTAAGTTTTTGTTTCAGTTCCCAAGATGACACGTAACATTGTTATCAGAAGTATATTCCCAACAGCACTAGGATTATCTGTAAGTGTCATTCTCTGTCAAAGGAACTTTTCAGAACAACTCTTGAGAACTCAAATGTCCAAACAACAGTTTGAGTCTCAACTTCCTACCTTAATTTAGTTTCCCAGCTGTTGTTTAGGCTTATGTGAATCTCCCTCAACTAAAAAGCAGGGCATGGAAGCATGTAAGTCCAGATGCGCAAGTACACACAGAAAAGTTATACGCATGCATCCAATAGGGTGGTATACTTGCAATAAACCATCACCATTTCTTGGACAAATAGCATACAGGATCATGAACAGTTGGGTTGGAAGGGACCTTTAGAGATCATGAAAAATCTATATTCTCCTCACTGAAGTTTTAAAAAGCAAAGAAAGCCAAACCACACAGAAAGCACAGAATGAGTTAGTAAAATCTTCAGATGTGAAAAGAACTACCAAAAAGGTAAGTCACCAACATGCACGACCCATCAATACTTCCATACATAAACATCACTGTTAATGTGAGCCGCTTCTTAGGAGAGCTATCTCTATCTCTATTAATAGTTAGATATTCTCCAATGAAATATATAGTTATAATTTATTTTACAAACTTTACATCTACCAAAAATAAGGATCTGAGCAGTCTTCAGCAAAAACAAAAGTTAACAGCTGATTTTGTTTCTTTTTCCTTATTTAAAACAGAAGCAAAAGAACACAGAATCCATCTCACTGGAGTTTTCAGGCATGTTAGCATACAGCAAAACAAAACAACACTGAAATTAAATTGATCATTCTGTATGCATAGATATCACACACACAAATTTTTTCCGTTATGCTACACTTGCAGTAACTTCTGTTCTATTTTATTCCCTATGGCTATGTGCAGTTACTGTCTAAATGGAAAATTAGGCCGCTAACTCTCCTGGCTTTTTCCAGGAGCACATATCACTGCCTTCATATACCATCAGGGTGGTGAGAAGTGGAACAACTAACTCAAAAATTCCAGTGAGATTTCAATGAAATGAATTATTGTGGGGACAAAATACTAGTCCAATCTATGTACCGACAATTTTGCAGTCACTTGTCTTGAAAAAAAGCCCAACCGATTTAGGTGGTACACAGCTATCATTTCTACATGAAAAAATCATCTCGGCAGGTCCATCAGCAGTGGCAAGGAAATCTCTGAAGAATGCAAGAGGAGGCAAAATAGGGTTGTTAACTAACAAACTTATGCCCAGCTTATGTAAAAAAACCAGATCAGCTATGCGAGCATTTAAAAGAAATACATTAATGTAATGCAAAATTCTAATTAGATTTTTCAGTTTTGGTAAAAAAATCGATCAGATGAGTTTAGTTAAACTTTGTTCAACATCTTTGTCGGTGACATGGACAGCAGGATTGAGCGTGCCCTCAGCAAGTTTGCTGATGACACCAAGCTGTGTGGTTCAGTTGACATGCTGGAGGGAAGGAATGCCATCCAGAGGGACCTTGACACACTTGTGAGGTGGGCTGATGCCAACCTTATGAAGTT
>WYDI02026788.1:17545-29157 GCA_009867235.2 Psittacus erithacus | reverse complement strand
TTGCTCCAAGCCCCTGTGTCCAACCTGGCCTTGAACACTGCCAGGGATGGGGTAGCCACAGCTTCTCTGGGCACCCTATGCCAGTGCCCACTGGTCCAGTGGAAGGTGTTCCTGCCCATGGGGTTGGAACTGGATGATAGTTAAGGTCTATTCAAACCCAAAGTGTGCTGTGATTCTATGATTCCACATGACCAAATTACTGTTCACTTCCTCCCAGGGAAGAACTTGTGCCTAAGATGTAACCTAGCATCTCTGAAACAGAGCTGTTACAAGAATTAACAAATCTCTTATTTACTGTGACCATGTGTTCAGCAGTGGCTGAAATGAATGGGCAGGGGCAGCAGCAGTGTAGCAGCAGCTCTCATTGCTCACTTGGCACCGCTCCTTAAAGACTTTGTGACTACCTGGTACTTCAACCACTGGGGACTTCCAGGCTCCCAGCAGCCTTGTCTCTTTGTCTGGCATCTTCGTGTGCTGCTTGGTCACACAAAGGAAGCCTTTAAAGTAGAGAGAAAAAAGGGCTAGGGGCTTAACCCTGCACACCTTTTCCCAATCTGCTATTCTTGGCAGCACAGGCCTCTAAGCTATTGCTAATAAAAATATATTAACGCCTGTCTTCTGCAGCGTGCTTCCTGGCTGGAATTTGTCTCACTCAGCTTCAGCTTTCTACAAAGTAAATACCTCCGCACCTCCTTTTATGGAGGAAGTCCTAGAGTTGATTCACTTCGTTGCAAGATACACAGCTGAAGTAGTAGGTGAATCATGCCCTGAAACACTTTTTGTCCTTTCTAGTGACTGCAGAGGGAGTGTGGATGACTTCTCAACTGGAGAGAGATGAGAGGAGTCTCAACCCTGCTGCTCGCACTGCCCCGGAACTCCAGTAGTGTGCTTTTAAAAGGATGTGTGTATGTGAGTGCATGAGCATGCATCAGTTTACACTTCATCAAACCACTAGAAATGTCACCTGACTACCCTCTCTGTGGTTATTATGCATTATTCATACATTCAGTTGGATATCATTCACTAATGAACACCATACCAACAAAATACACATTTTAGACAAGGAAATTCATCAAAAAGACCCTTCCAAAATAAGATACAGTAACTTAGAACTTATAAACCTAGGAAATTAGGACTTCATGTCACATACAGAAATAAATTCAAATGAACACATGGGAAATGAAGGTATCAGAAAACCCCAAACACTCTGAGCCAACACATTGCAGGAAACCATAAAATCACCAGTGCAGTGTTTGTGGTTCCAGATGCTGAGCTGCCATTCTTGGTCATACCAAGGTCTATGCGTTCCTGTATCCCTTACCCAGAGGTGGCCAGAAGGTATGTGGTTGTACCATCAAACTGCACTCAAGAAAATAGAGCAAGGGAAGAGAAAGACAGGTCTCCTCCATCAGTTGGCTGAGCTTCATCAGTATCATGATGAAAACCCAGAACTGCACAAATAGGGGAAAATAGCTGCAATGTGCTCCGGCCATTTGGGAGTCTACATGCAGCCAGTAATGAGTTGACATGTCCCAACGTGACCAAGGAATCAAGACCATGTCTGTGTATGCGGCTGCAGCCTCCTTGGGGCTGGAGTAAATTCAGGTGAAGTTCAACCCCCTTTAAGACCCTCTGAGTTGTGTATGGGCTACTCCAGTGCACAGGGATGGATCCCACTCATCTGTGAACATTGTCGCCTCCAATGCAGCACCAAGGATGAGGCAGGATATTTCTAATTCAGGCAAGAGTTAGCTAACATCCTTCCAAACTTAGTTCTGACAACTTGAAAGCCAACAGTCCACAGGCAAGATCCCAGCTGTCTTAACGCAGCTGTTTGTTGGGGTGGTTTTAGGCTGGCTATCCTGTAAACAACACGGATACACATCTTGTTAAGGACTAAGGGAGTTTCCATAACCACCGGCACAGCTCCTGATAAACTTGCTTTGCATGTGAAGATATTTTTCTCTGGTTTTTATCTTTTTCTGCTGCCCTATATTCTCTCTCCTGCATTCAGGTTCACACGAAGGGGGTGTATTGGTCATAGAAATGATTTGGGGATTCATTCCTTATAAGATGGCATGTCAATGCACTAGGCAGAAGAAGGAGGATTTCTGGGAATGCAGAGAATGGCACTGAAACTCCAGAAAACTGGAACACAGCCTTGAGCATGGGGATTACCTGCACTCCTAACCAAGCAGTACCTGCAAGCCACCACCTCCAGGACAAAGGAAACAACTAAATGCAGGTGCTGCTTTGCCATGAGAGTCTCCTGCTCAGAGCAGATGGTGTGAGAGGAAGATGGAGAAAGCTCACCGAGGTTTATATCCATAGTGGGGATGCTGATGTGCAGGTTTTCTTGGTATGTGTGTGTGCACGGATGTCTTGAGATATTTCCCTGCGCTGCCTTGGGATGCAGTGAGGATCTTTCACATTTGTTAATTAGAAAAATGAAATCAGAAGGAAAATCCTCTCGCTTGGCTCGAATCAATTTGCTGCTTGAAGTGTTCAGCTACAAGGAGAGGAGCTCAGATGAGATCCGATTTTCTTCATCCACGTAAGCATTCTAATAACTGGCAGGCTTGAGGTGGGTCACAATCCTCTCCACATCAGGAACTGGATCTCTCTTATATAAACAGTTATTAATCAGAGAAAAAGAATGACTAGGGTTTTCCATGCATCAAAGAACCACCAGGAACAAGGCTGTCCCACACGCAGGACCAGCTAAGCCTGACTCCTGAGGACTTCCTGGGAGCCTCTGTCATGGCTTTATTTCCAGATCTGAGAAAATCACAGTCAGAACGGGGCTATTCCTGCACAAAGTCTCTGTTGGTGTGAATCCCAATTTTCCTGCCCTGGGGAAATTTCTGAAGGCAGGAAAATTCCTCCTCTGTCCCTGCGAGCACACTGAGTGCCCAAGCCTGGGGACAGGCAAGCCACCCTGATCCTCACCCTCACAGCGCAGTGCCCTGTCCTATATTTTCTCTGTCTAAACCCACAAACTCTCCAAACTGTGATTCTTTCTTAAAGAACTTCTGGTTTACAACTACTGTAAGCTCATGCTCTGGGAGCACTGTGTCGAGGGTGCAAAGTTAACCAAGAGGTTAGCTTGGGCTATTCTACTGAGGAGAGAGAAATAAAGACTTGATAGCCCCGTCTCTTTGCTTCTAGATTTCCTCTTCTGTCACATGAGGTAAGAAGGACAAATCTTGATGCTTTGTTTTAGTTTAAACTCTCTTCTTTTGTTTTGAGGTAGAAAGAGAGAAAAGCATTTTCTACATCTGTGCTCCCATGCCTCAGGGAAAACCGGAGCCAGACCTGGCCCACACAGCAGCTGGGTGATGCTTCAACAATTCGCTATTACACCAGCGTTTGTGAACTTAGGACTCGTGTACTCAATGCACATGCTGCTTGTTTTGGAGGATGAAGCTTTTACAACAACTCATCCGCTCACCCTGGTTACGTTTCCCACTAGAACTCCCCAAAAGAACAGAGTGCAATATGAAGGGCACTGCTGCCATCCCCTTCTGCAACCCCTTAGAGACCCCAACCAAGAGCAAAATCGCAAAGCCTAAATGGAAAATCAATGCTTTGAACACAGGGGATCCGGAGAAGAAACCACAGAGAGGCAACGCTGCCTGAAAAAGCGTGTTTGAGCTGTCAAGCGCATATGGTGGCCAAATAAAAGGGTCCATTTCTATGAGGGCATTGCTGAAGCTCTTGATGATTTATTTCTAGATGCAGGGAGACAGGACAGGCACACAGTGAATTTCAAGGCAGAAAAGGGCCGTTATAAATTGGGTTGTTGTTTTTCCTATCTTCTAAAAAGAATCCCAGAGAGGTTGATTTAAGCAGTGAGGTATGTTTCCCACTCTCTCAGTTTTCTTCTCTCCCTCATGGCTATATGACACAAGTCATGTTACTGCTTACCTCTAAGGCAAGAGAATAGAAAAAGACTTCTGCTGGAGATCAGCCAATGCTCTATGCTGGATAATAGCAGAATAAGAAAATCTTGGAGATTTAGGTGAAGTCCAGATGTTTTTGCATCTACTTTGGCATCTTTGACTGGCTTTGGTATCTGGTGTGGTGTGTGCATTAAGGAAAGTGATCCAGAAGTGCCATGCTCCAAGCTCCTTAGCCTTGCTGATGCCTCAACTTGACTAAAGGCCATGTAGCACCTCAGATCTCTCTAGGGGCTCACATGCAGGCACCCCCACATACTCAGAAATGCCCTAAGCTTTTGAGCTAGACACTTTGCTCATACCTGACCTATGTATTCATCCAAAGGGAAGGCATCTGCTTGAACACCACCCACTAGGCATAGGCAGCCCCCAAATTCAGCATGAAGCACAAAATGGTGTCTGATAAAGAGAAGAGAGGTGCTGCAGGAGAACTGCTGATGGGCAGCCAACTCCATACTGGATTAAGTTTCATGACATTAACTTAGACCAGAGGTTTGATGTCCCCCTCACCTCCCATCAGGAAAGGTGGGAGACATCACCTTCTGGTGGAGACTGCAGTACAAGGTTGTGCCAGAACGTGGCCACGACCATCTCTAGCCACTTCAGTGGCCTATAGTAGGTTGTGCAATAAGAACCTCACCTGCACACCCACGAAGGAGAACAGAGAGTCCACAGGAGGCAAGGAAACCAAATAAAACCCTGCCCAGCTACTCCCAGGCCCATCAGCCCATCCCAGGTTCACCTCCACAAGCCCAGAGGAGCACAAGGCACAATGGCAGGTGGAGTCCAAAATGATGGGCTCAGGAGAAGGGACGCCCTGCCCAGCTCCTCCCAGGAGAGCTCCAAGCCCCAGGGCATGGTTGTGAAACCCATTGAGATGAGCCAACTGGAGTTCCTTTGGGACTGAGGGGGTGTCAGACACACAGGGTGCAGGGAAAGGGCATTTGGGGATTGCACAACACTTACAATAGGATGCTTAGGGAAGGAACCACAGGTGGGAAAGAGAGGGATCAAGATGGTTTTGGGATGAACATATGTGGTAAACTAGAGGCATAAGATAAAAAGGGCCACCCCTGTGTAAGCAGTGCTGGTGAGTACACTTGTCCAGCACAGTCTGTTCTATCTTCTATTAAACTTCATTTCTAAGTATTTTCCTGGGTGGAGATGCTGTCAGCATGTCTGCGTGTACGGAGGCTGGGTGCAGCAGTTGGACTGGGAACAGGGGTCGGTGTGTGATCCCTAGCAAACACCAAGCCAGGATAGCTGGCAAGTAGATGAAGGTCCTGGGATCCAGGGGGGTGCATGTCTCTGTGCAGGGCAGACCACAGGAAACACTGGCTGCCAGCTTCTGGAGAAGGGTATGTGTGGAGATGGTGTGTGAGTGGCTGAGGCTGCATTGCTGCACAGGACCGCAGTCAACTGGAACACCTCAGCACTGGGGTTTCAGTTCTGCAGTGTGCTTTTAGAGAGGCAAAACTCTGTGTCACCCATGCAATGGATACCTCTGTGTCACCCATTGCAACGGATACCTCTGTGCCACCCATTGCAACCAACAGCTTTGGAAGAGTGACATAAAAATTGCTTCCTTTGGCTCTCCTTCCAGGACATCTGAAACCATAACCTCCAGACAGCTGTATTCCACCACCAGCCCAGAAGTGCTAAGCCTCCTTCCCTGACTCCTCTTAGACATTTCAAAGACTAGCTTGGAAATTTGCCTTTCCTATATATTATTTTACAGTTCCAACTCAGCAGAGAAAACACCTAAGATTTTCCTTCAAGGGCTTAAATCTAAGTAATTACAGGCTACAGTCACACACAGTACATGCTGGCTGGTATTGCTCTCTTCACTGCCAGAAGAGCAGGTCAATTATAAGCAATGAACCTACATTACCAGGAGAGAAAGCTGGTTTGAATTCTGGTCAATTAGTGCTAAAACTGCCTTGGAAGAGAAAGGTAAATTGAGCTAATAGAGCTGTGCAGCGAGACCTGCATATCTCAGCACCAAGCACAGACAGCAAAGGCTTCATTTCTGATATGCAGAAATTAATGATGTTTTGGCATACAATCAGCTTGAAATCTGCAGGGTGAAGTCAGTGACGTTCCCCTCCTGTCTCTTCTCACCTGCAACTGAGGGTCTCGATTGAAAAACCATGCCTGCTTAGGGAGGGTGCTGAAACACATAATTAACTTGAAGGATGTTCTTACTTTCCCAGACCAAGGCTCGTGACCAAGTGTAAAGAGCTGCAGTATGTAAGGGCTTGTTGGCCTCTTGCCATTCCCATGACTGCCACAGCCAGGGAGGAAGAGGAGGAGGTGCAAGCATGAAGCAGACTTCTGCAGGTGCTCTTGCAGAGGGCTGGCTCTCAAATAGGCCAGAGACCTGGGACCAGTAGCTTGAGTCAGGAGGGATGTGGGAATCCCCCTGCTCCTTTGAGTGTGGATTACTGGAAGTAATACAAGCTTCAGGGAAAAGGTTAAATAGAGATCTTTAGCTTGAAAACTTACTGCTCTACAGCTGGTAAATCTGCACATCACCTCCCAGAGGCCCCATCAGTAGCAAGCGAGAGGCAGGCATCTCCCAGGTCTCTGTTCACTACCGTTCGTGCAAGGCACATAAAGGTGAATTGCCCTTTTGCGGTTTATTGTCTAAGAGGTCAGCAAGAAGCGGGAGGCAGCAGCACGGCCAAGCCCAGAGGGATGACAGAGAGAGGAAACTGAGTAGGCCATTGAGAAATTGAGATGTGGAGGGAAAGCAGCAAATGGAAAGCTGAGATTTACTGCCCCAGTTTGCCTCCTGCAAGGTGGCTCCAACACTCACTCCCTGTCCCATGTCACAGCAAGAGCATGAGAAGCAGGCACATGAAGCCTGGCTCTCAAGAGGTTATGCACCAGCAGCAGGGTCACTGGACTGTTATTTTAATCCTTGACTTGTTCCTGTGTACCCACATATAAAGGGAACATCCGTCACAACACATAAACAGCATGGCTGAGGTGAGAAGGGACTTCATCCTTCCACTGCCAGAACCAGGAAAGGCTGGCGTGGGCCAGACTAAAGAAAGCTTGAGATCAAAATCATGCCTCTGTCTCCCCTTGGAACAAAGCGCTTATCCGTACACAGTGCACGACAAGACCCAGACAGGCACAACCTCATCCAGCATGAAACGGTAGTGCCCAGCAGATCATGAGTTGGCACAACAGAAACCATCAGCAGTCACTGCGCGTCACCTTATAGATTTACAGTGACATGAAGCTGATGAAGGAGGAAAAGAATCAAGGAGTAAAGCTCTGCCTGGACACAAAATGCAGATAGAGGTCACCCATTTGGTTAGACAAGGTTCATCCCGTTTTCCTTCCCTGTGGATTTTGCTTGGGTTAACCCTAGCACAAAGTGAGCTTTGTGAAAGCCCAGGAATGCTCTGAGGTTGCTGGCAGCCAATGTTATTGCCTTGCTCACTCCTTGAGCTTTCCTTTAAAAGCTCCAAAGTGAAACAACTGCAGCTTGGACACGCAGTGGCCCCCCCAAGCCCCACATCTGGCTGTTTGCAGGCAAAACACCCCAAAACCACACAAAGCTATGTCCCTGGAACACTCAGCACCTTCGATTCTCACTCTGCTAAAGGGTACGGTGACCTGAAGTGTCACGAGTGCTCTCAGAAGTGCCTCAGCTGACCCACTGCTTCTCTGAGCAGCTCCTAAGTCTCCTGGTCGGAGCTGCAGGACTTTCCCATGGACCTCACAGCTCTGCAGACATCTCCCCTGGTCACAGCACTTCAAAGTGCAGGTGCAAATCAACCCAACAGCGAGCAGAAAAGACAAACCCAAAGCTCCCTTGCTCGGCAGGCAGTGTTTGACTTGCACATGTTGCACCATTTCTTAAGCAGCCTCGCATTTTGATACCTCTCACAGAGCAGATCTGTGCCTGGTTTGATTAATAATAGACGTGTCTGTCTCTTTTTTAAATGTTATTAAGATCCACTCAAAGATTTTCCTTGGCAGTGAATTCCAGGGCTTAATTATGCACTGTGTTAACAGGCTTAGTGTTTTTTAATGTAATGTCTAATCTCATTAGAGGACACATGCGCTTGCATTTTCAGAGCAGGTTAAATAACAAGACTAGCATATCCTCTATACCTTTACATTATGTTTATTGTATCGATTGAATTTCTGTGCATTGGATATATTGCCACTGGGATTCATCTTCAAAGTGAGTCACCCTTTCTGAAGGTTGCACTGATTTCACATCCATCTCAATTAATGCCAACGAAACTGAAAATGTCTGTTGTTCCACACTCATCTCAGTAACGCTCCCTGCATGGTTTAGGGAAAAAATGAGTTTATGCACTGATGTTCTTAAAACAAATACTTCACGTTGGCTGTTGTGCTACCACCCAGCAGATGACAAAATGCTATTGCTTCCAGATCCCTCTAGTATAAACCGTGCTGTCAGGCCAGGAGTGCCCATGCCTAATAGCTTTCAGACAAGTTTTCCCCATACTGTGAGCTGGGTTAATACATGTACAGTTGGTTTTCTGCTGCCAAAGAACAGTCATACACAGGGAGAGGTTTCATGTCAGACTCTCTCCCATGCTGTACCACCCCCAGTTTCTCATCGGCTCCCCCATCACCTCAAAATGACACTGGACCTAATACCGATGAAGATTAAATATGTGCACAGATTTCAGATTCACTCTAAAATGCTACTCGTCGACTTTCCCTGTACATAACCAGGTCCATACTAACCCCTTGGGTTTAACACTCACACTGTACAGACTTGTGATGTTTTTTTCTATACCCAGAACAAACAAGAAAATGACCCTACTGACCTCACTGCTGGAAGATGCTATTTACTCACCGACTTAATTTTGCTTCTGTGGCATAATAATAAGAGAAGAAATAAGAAAACAACCAAGAACAAAAAGTAAGGGCATTTTGTTTCTCTATGTCAACATAAAATTGAGCTGTAAACTCGCTCTGAAAACTTGAGTATCTCTTTGAGTTTAGAAGTTACTTCATCTTCCAGGATTAAATGCCTAACCGTGGTCACATGGGATTAAAGCAAGCCCCAAATGTTGGAAACTGCTAACTACCTCCTTGGCTGTAAGAAGATGTATTTTTCTTCATATAAACAATATAGAAATTGGAACTAAGCAAATAATATTATAATTGCTTCTATGGCTACAGAGTAGAGCATAAGTCTGAAATATAACTCAAGATGAGAACACATTAGATGTATCTTGTTAGAAGTAAAAGGTTTCAACAGCTGAGAGCTCCCATGTTACATATGTTAACAGCAGCATATCATTTTCCACTTTAGGATGTTCACTGCATGATATCCACATTAGTTTAATGCACACATTTGATGTGTTATACAGAGGCAAATCTATCACCCGTATGCTTCCCTTAACAGCGATGTTGTTCACATGGACTGAAGATGGTCCATTGCTCACAGATAACTTTAAAAGTCGCAGAGCTTCATTTCCTCAGGACTCAAAGAGTGACATGCATTAAAAACTTGTGTGACAATCCTGAGCCTCCATCAGGCCAAACTGTCTCAGCTCCCTATCAACCCTCTTTGATAGCCCACATGTTATCAAAGTATATATGTAATGATACCTTTTCCTCTGAATCGGACAGTGTATAGACATTCCTCACATATTTTTAGTTAGTGCATTTCTAATGGATGAGCACAAAGATGCTCCGGGGTTTGAAGCATCTCTCTTATCAGGAGAGATTGCAGGAGCTGGGCCTGCTTAGTCTAGAGAAGAGCAGCCTGAGAGGGGAACTCATCAGTGCAGATCAGTATATCAAAGAGGCAGGTGCCAGGAGGATGGTGCCAGACTCTTTTCAGTGGTGCCCAGCAACAGGACGAGGAGCAATGGCTATGAACTGAAACACAAGAAGTTTCACTTCAACATGAGGAAGAACTTCTTTATGTTGGGAGTGCCAGAGCACTGGGACAGGCTGCCCAGGGGGGTTGTGGAGTCTCCCTCTCTGGAGAGATTCAAACCCCACCATGAACACATTCCTGTGTGACCTGCTCTGGGGGTGGCCCTGCCTTGGCAGTGGGGTTGGACACGATGATCTCCAGAGGTCCCTTCAGCCCTGATGGTTCTATGAGCCCTTGAGCAGGCACAAATTGCTCTGGTACAAAATCCATGCAGAGAGAATTGTCTCATGTCTGCAATCCATGACAGAGATTTGTCTTGTTAAAATGCACATGGAAACATTTTGCAGAACATCATCGGAAAGCATTCAAGAGAGAGCCAATCTCTCACAAGACACGGTGCGTTTGGGAGCATGCTGTGGATGAAGGGCAGTTGCTCTGCTGCTGTGTGTTTATATGGTTATGGATGAAAGACAATAAAACATGAAGAATGACATTTGAAAAGAAGCTTGCCTTTCTCTGTTGGTGCTGTTTGGGGCTGCTTTGAGTAGGGCTGCTTCTGTTCTTTTTGGATATATACCTAATGGAGCATAACTTCCCTAAGGAATGTTTCAACCTGAATGTACTCAATAACTTCCATGTGAAAACTGGAGCATCCAGACACCGCAGTGTGAGCCTGGTAAAAGCTGAAGGACCTCCAGGTGAAGAAGGTAGGGTAGAAGAGTCACACACAAATGCACAGCTGAACCTGTGGGCTTGCTCTGTTCCACAATGAATCTCTGCAGGAAACAGCTGAGCTTTGCTAGATCAGACTCAGAGGCTCTTCACTGGCTGAGGACCAAAACTACCATGTTTAAGAGCACTAACATGTATTTTGGGATTACTCTGTTTAGCCGCTAAGACAAGTTGCCATCACAATATCATCAGTTTAATCCTGCAGTCAGGACCTGTCCAAATAAAAGCAGCTCCTTTCCATAGCTAAATGCTGGCATTTGGGATCTCAGGGATGCCCAGCATGAAGTCCAGGCAGGACATGCAGCCAGAAGGACCTTGCACAAAATCTAATCAACTTTTTAGAGCACACTCCTTTGGAATTTTTCTGACTTAATACTCATTTGAACTTGAAATCCCCTGGGACAACTTAGTGCCTCAGCTTCCCAAGCAACTCCATGTAGTAGAAAGCAACATCTTGGGAAAGATTCTAAATATAGGCCCTCTGGTTACCACAGCAAAGTACCCAAACACACATGGAAATATTTTAGTGCAAACAGAACCTGGATTTCACTTTTTTCTACTTCATCTCCCAAACCGTAATCTGCCACGGTATGTTACAGGTACATAGAATTAAACTGTAATAGCTTTTCTCTGCACTGAGCTTCACCCATCTCTTACACCCACTTTGAACCTCATTTCAATTCAGCCGAACAGGGCTTCTTGTAACTGTGAACGGAAAAGAACATCAACAACCTTCTCGCTTTGGATCTGTGAACAAACCTCAGAGGCCGGGCACTCGCCAGGAGACCCAGACAGCTGATGGTAATAGCTGCGCTCTGCTCTTCACAAACCTCCTCAGCCCTGGGATCTTGGGAAGCTCTGCAAACACCAAACGAGCATCTGGATTTCCCCATGAAAAAGGCACAGAGGGAGGAGACCATGTGAATTATGGGGAGAACACATAGCAGCCTTTCAATACCTAAAGGGGCTGCAGGAAACCTGGAGAGGAGCTTTGGACAAGGGCCTGTAGGGACAGGCCAAGGGGAATGGCTTGA
>WYDI02026787.1:94290-111377 GCA_009867235.2 Psittacus erithacus | reverse complement strand
AACGTAGAAGCAATAAAATGAAGTCTGCTTATTGATCATATTGGTCTCACGCATTCTTCCCTCGCCGACGCTCCGCATGCTCTGTCCCTGGCGGCGTTCAAGGCCAGGTTGGACAGAGCCTTGGGGTACATGGTTTAGTGGGAGGTGTCTCTGCCCATGGCAGGGGGTTGCAACTAGATGATTCTAAGGTCCTTTCCAACCCTAACTATTCTATGATTCTATGATTTTATGATAAATCATGTGTGAAAAAATTGTGGTGGTGTTGGGTGAAGAAAGATTAAACTATAGTGACCTGCGGGGAACAGTGAGGGCAGAGAGCAACAGTATCTTGTGGCAGAAGGATACAGGCATGGCCAGGGTGGTGACAAGTATTTATACCACCAAGGGCAGAGACTGCTCTTCCTGGAAGCAAATCTGTGGTTTAATTCCATCCCTTGTGACACATACAGGGCATCACTAAAAGTGAGGGTAATTAAAAAGAACACCAGGGTATGCAAAATGCTGCCAGGTTCTCCCAGTAAGTTCAGCTGAGATACGGGTTTAGACAAATGGGACAAGATAAATTTTGAGATGTGGGAGTCATCAGCAAAAAGGTGGGAAGTGAAAGCCTTATAAATAGACGAGCTCAAGGCTGCACACAAAGCTGATAGAAGCTAAACCTTAAGGGTTTACAGTAACCTTGACTCATGTAACTGGCAGATGAGACCTGATCGGCTGCACACGCGGCCAGCTGCACTCAGGCCTTCACATGTTCTGGGGGACGAAGCCTGTGGCGGGACCGGAGCCAAGGCGGCCTTGCAGAGGGACCCGCCCCATGGCACCGGGCTGGGGCTGCTGCTGGGAACATCCTCGGGTTGCCTGAGCTCAAGAGCAGAAACACGAACTTCACGTTGTCGCTTCTGGAGCAGCCAACCCTTTGCTGCTCTTCTGCTCTGCCCTCACGCGCATCACCGGGTGCAGGAAACCTGCGGAGCCGGACTGGGGCCGGCTAAGGGGAAGGACCACGAGGCGCATCCCGGGCCAGGCAGCAGTCCCCCCGCCCCAGAACGAGCCATGCCCCTCCCGGGGGCGGCCCCTTGCCGGGCACAAAGCTCGGTGCGGCCGTCGTCAGCGGGGTTGTGTTCCGACATCTCGGTGCCGGAGCTGCTTCCTTCTACCGCCAGCGCAGCGCCCTCGTTCCCTCCCTCTCGGCGGGCGCAGGGCCGAGGCATGGAAGCGGCTGCTGAAGGTACGCCGCCGCCCGGTGCTACTGCGGCCGCTGCACCCGCGACCGAGGCATCGCCCGGGGCCGCCGCCGCCGCCCCTCCGCGCCGGTTGCTGGCGCTGCTCAGGGACAAGCTCTGCACCTGGTGAGTGCCCGGCCGCGGCCCTCCTCGTGGAGCCTGGCACCGCCGGCATCTCCGCTTTCCCGGGGGAGGCAGCGGGAAACAGCCTGTGTTCGGCGCGCTGGCCGGTGACGCGGTCAGGATGCGGTGGCTTATCTGTGCCGTCGGGAGAAGCGGTGCGGTGCCCGGACCGGAGCCAGGGACAGCCCAGTGCGGCCCGGGGTTGCTGCGGGGAGCGGGCCATGGGGCAGAGCTCTTTTCCTTTGGTCCTTCGGGCGAGTCCTGGCTGAGGCGAGACCGGCGGGTGCTAGCGGCGGCCGGGAGAGTTTCGTCTCGCGCTAGTGGCGCGCTGCGTGAGCAGGGTGTGCTTACACCGTACAACGAGCGGACGCGAGGCACAGCCGGGCTGCAGCCTATAACCGCTGTGGTGTGGGTGCGAGCAGTCACTTCAGGCTGAGAGAGCTGGGGTGGTTCAGGCTCTTTGTAAGGGCATATGGTGACAGGACAAGGGGGATGGCTTTAAACTGAAAGAGGAGAAATTTAGATTAGATACTAGGAAGAAATTATTTACTGTGAGGGTGGTGAGACACTGGAACAGGTTGTGCAGGGAAGTTTTGGATGCCCCGTCCGCAAAGTGTTCAAGGCCAGGTTGGGTGGGGCTTTGAGCAATCTGTTCTAGTGGAAAGTGTCCCTGCCCGTGGTAGGGGGTTGGAATTGGATGAGCTTTGATGTCCCTTCCAAGCCAAACCATTCTGTGGCTCTGCTAAGAGTGGAATCTCACATACGCACACATACACTTGATTTTTTTTTTAATTATTTTTTGTAATTTTGGCTTATATTTTTTTTATATATATGTAAGTATGTATGTTCTGTAATTTTATCTATTCTGTACTCTTACCAACATTGCTGTGAGGAACAGGTCATGGAGGCCAGAGAAGGTAACAGAACAAAATAGCTGAGATTTCGGAGGTGCGGCATCCAGAAAGACCAATAGCCCCTTTCCTTCCTTCCTTGAATCAGCTTAGGCTAGAGACCCATCCAAGTACATCGCTTAAAATTAAGTTTATTAAGCATTGGTTAAGTATGGAAAACTTGAGGAAAAAAAATCTGCCAAGTTTTTGGCAGGAATTGCATGCATCCCAGAGCTGATCTTTGTGAAGCACTGCCTTTTGCTAGAGCAGAACTACCTTCTCCGACCGCAGCCTGCAGGAGCTGCCATTTACTTACAGCTTTATTTTCCATCTGGGGAAAAAGAAAATATCCCTGTTTAAAAGGCTTCGTTCTGGCTCTGGATTTGGTCTCTGGAACTGTTGCATCAGACAGCAGACAGGAGGTGCTGGAGCTCTCCTGCCAGCCCTGTTCTCATAAGCTGGAGTCTGGTGAGCGCGCTGCGTGTAGGGGCATGCTGGCCAGGCAGAGTCTTACTCCAGAGGGCAAAAGCCCCCTTTTCTGTGGTGATTAAAAGTTTTTCTGTTTTCATTCCTCATGCCTGTCGGGAATGCTCACAAAAGCAAGATAGGAACTTACTGATCTGTTCAGCAACCTCGCCTATGCTAGCAGTTTTGCCAAAATGTTGCCAGAGGGCTACACTGGGTGACTTTAGTGATGATACTTGAAAGCAAATAAAGAGCTCTCAGTGGCTGTTGCCAAGTATTGTCTTGAGATACTGAATTGATTTCCCCCTCCCCCTTCTTTTTTATTTCCTCATGTGGCTGGAGGCTCAGTCACTTCAGTTTTGTTAGTGGCCTTTCAGAGTCATAGGAAGGTTTAATACTTCTGTGTAATAAACTAGATATGTTGGGAATGTTTTTGAGTAAAACCAGTAGGAAGTGTGCTTTCTGGTTCTTGAAACAAAACTCGTCTTTTTTTTTTTTTTCCTCTTCTATTTTTTTCCTTTTCTGTTTCTTAGCTTTTACAAATTAAATTGATTTCAGTTTTAAGGCAGAACCCTTAAAAACAGTAACTTCTGAAAATGTTAGTGCTTTAAAATACTTTTTTTTCCTGCCCTGAGCTGTCTGCTTCTCATGTTGGAATATGGCTTCAGTCTGAACCTGCATTTTGTTTAATTACTCACATGAAAATGTGAGGTTATTCAAATGAAATGGCTACCCCCTGCCTTCCCCTCCCCCCCCCAGTATTATCTACTGAACCCTTCCTGAAGTGTGTGTAAACTGTGTGGAGAGTGTTTAACAGGCTTTGCCTGTTAGTGTTTAACTGGTTGCATAAATACATGTAATTTTAGGAAAGTTGTATTTATTTTCATGGAAACAATCCCACTTATAGGATTTATTACATTAATAGCCAATAAAACTGTTAACTGTGGGTTTATTAGATTTTCTTCAACTTCCTGAGATATAGACTCTGACTATATTTTAATATCGAGTCTTTTTCTTCTGCATTTCACATGGAGCCAACAAAGGCCAGCCTGACTCCCATGATGTCAATACCTGCACATTGTTCAGTGTTAGACCAATTTGTGGCAAACTTTAACATTCTATAAACAAATCCCCAAATGACTCCTAGTTTTGCTCATAGCCATGGATATAGATAGATAAGGTGTGCTGGATTAAGGGAGTTACTAAGTAAGGGAATTACTTAGTAGTCAACTCCCAAGCAGTAAAAATCAACAACAGCAACAACCTCCTAAACTGTAAAAGTAAAAGGCCGTTTCAGACCACTTACCTTGTGTCATCTGAGAGTCCAAAGTGATTTAGTCCTTTACCAATACATTAAAAAAAAAGAAGAGCAGAGAGGATCGAGTTCTGGCACAGAAAAGTTAATAATTAATATATTTTAAAAAGAGATTGTAAATTATTCATAAGAAAATCATGGTCATCAATACTCATGTCGATACTGGAAAGAATGGAAACTCATGTCTTTGAGATGTTTTTCTTGTAAGAAATTGTCTGGCAAAATAAAACCAATAGGATTTGAATTTTGCTTTCTTGTTATACAGAGGGTCTAACACTGCCAGAATAGAGTGGTTTGGGTTTCATAGAGGACATATTTTGGGGGCAGCCTTCTATTGTCAGTGAACAATGTCTTTATGTGGCTCTTATGATCTTAATATTTGGATCTGTTCAGGAAAGGAAAGAAGCCTGGAATTACAATAGAGAAAAATAAAGAATGGAATGAGGCAGCATTGAGCCTGCTTTCTTTTGGCACTGTGGAAGTGAAAGTTGCAGGTCTGTTGAGACATACATTAACTAAAGAGCAATGTTTGCTGGCACAGTAACCACTAATCAAACAGTTCTGTGGATTCTGGACCTGCGCCTCTTCCCATATGCAAAAATGCAATAAGAGAACTCCATAGATACTTTAAATTGGAAAAACTTCAGTTATTAGAAAAGCTGAGGATCAGTGTAGTGGAATTATTTCACTGCAAGAGGGCAGCCACGTCTTTCTTGTTTTTAATAAATGGTACCTTATGTTACCCTTTACGTATCATATCCTGGAGGAGCCTTGCCTCACAGAAATCTGTGTTAAACAAGCCAAATGCTTGTGGGTAGCATTGCCTGTGCTTCTGCCCATCTCTCTGGCACTTCCTAGAGGTGAGTGAAGGGGAGTTTGCATCCAGGAGAGCAGAGCTTCTGCCAGCAAGGCAGCTTTGACCTCTCCTGGTAATGTGTTGATGAGTGCAGTTCATTCTCTGGACTACGCAGGCTTCACAGTTCTGCTCCTGTGAAACTACAGCAGTTTTGCCCAGTCACAGCTGTACTCAGGTTTGATCCCCACCTCCACACCCTGGTCCCAGCTAATCCAAGCATGAGGAGGTTAGTCCAGTAAACTGCTGAAGGCTTTCTCTGTGCCTCCTGCACTGAGGGAAAGGAAGAAATATTTTCTGCTTGTTTAGAGCAAGAAACTCTTTATTTGAATAATAAAAAGGATATATGCATTTTTTTAAGTGCCCGAAGCGTCATTTTTCATGCGTTGTTCACCACATTACTTCTTCCTTAAAATTTCAATGGGTCTTCTGGTAAAGGAGCCGGAGTTCACAAGGCTGGCAGAGTGTGAGCTGTGGCTACCATCCATGCCTGCTTGAGAGAAGAGGTAGCACAATCAAATCTTTGACCAGAATAAAAAGAAATTCAATGTAACAGAAGTGAGGTAGCTTAAAAGGTTTTTTCTGCCTTTTTGTTTTGTATTCATATATGTATTTCATAGCAGTGTTTACAGTTTATGCTGTGCTGAGAAGTAGCCATGATAAATTTCTACCTGAAACATGGTTTCTGTTGCTTAATTAAACATTTGGAATGCTGGAAATGACAATGATCATTTGTGCACCAGAAGAGTTATTCACACAAGGCTGGATAGGACCTTACATGATATAGGAATACTCTAATGGGGATGTGCACCATTGCTGGCATTGGCAAAGCAACCTGTAGCAAAACATGGGGCTCGAATCTCTTGGAAGTGCAGTGGGGCTGAGCTTTGCAGATATTTGCTGTCTCATCAAAATGGACTTGAAGAGAAAAATGTGCCTCGCAGCATTTTGAGTCAGAAGAGCTTTGGAGTCAGGCAGAATTGAAAACAAGATTCATGTAGCTGAATTAGAATCTATGCAAGGAATATTTCTGCCTTTGAAAATGAGGGGTTGACTTTATGATTGTAGTTGTTTTAGCACCACTGAACACATCCTTCTAGTTGCCTGGCAGCTAGATTGCACACCATAGCTGGGTGAGCTGGTGTTTAGTAAGTTCAAGTCACCCACTTTGGTAAAACAGCTGGTGTTGCTGCTTTCTTCCCTTGCTCAATTACTTTGAGTAGGAACAAATGGGTCAGTTGTGCAGACAGCTAAGTTCTCATCAGTAGTTTTCAGAGTAAACAGATTAGATGTGAACTTTGCAGATCTGTACAGACAGCACAGCACTGACCCCATGTCACTGTATATTGTGAGTATTCAGGGAGAGACTGGGGTGGTACAAATCTGCCTAGCTCCACTGCCAGGAAAAACAGCAAGCCAACGGATACACAGTGATCTGCATTTGTCTGGGAGCATCTGGAGTAGTTCACTTTGTATTAGGTGAAGAATTGCTACTAAAAGAGCATGAGCTCTCCTCTAGAAATAGTTGGATTCAAAATGAGTTGTAAATGCTAACATGATCTTTGGCCAAAATGTGTTCTGAACTCCATCCTTGATTACAGCAGGATGTGATGGAGTATGGCAGAAAAAATCCAGGAGAAGTGTCAATGATAAGCATTCTATTGTAAGATTTTTTTTGCAGTGAGAGGAGTCAGTCATGGGAACAACCTCCCCAGGGATCGGGTAGAGTCCCCATTGCTGGAGGTTTTCCAGATGTGACTGGACACGGTGCTAAATAATCTTCCTTTCCCATGAAAGGATGGACCCAGATGATCTTTCAAGGTCCTTCCAGCCTGGGCTGTTCCATGATTCTATGGATAATACCTTTGTATTTCTTTAGCACTGCTCATTTTAGGGTCTCAGCTTACTCTCAAAGGCTCAGGTCTTGGAAAGGCCTGCAGGCAGTTGTGCCTTACCTTGTTCTTAAAGATTTCTATTGACCAAAGTCACAATGAGATTCAGTGGAGGACAAGGGAGTCAACTCAGTCCGTGTGTATCAGAACCTCTCTTGATGAGAATAGATCCTGTCACTAGTTTGAGCCTGCCCAGAGGAGCTGCTTGAAGATCCTTGCAAACTTTTGTAGTATCCGTCACTGGTGGTTTGAACTGGCCTTATTTCTTACATGGCTCTCCGGAGGTTAGACTAGATCTTCTGTGTGGACAAAACCTTGCTGACTGGTGAATCAGAACAACATTGATGGGGAATATCTATCTAAAAAAATGGCATTTTCCCTGTAAAACTAGCAAATGTTTTTTAAACAACTTGAATGTTTAATTCTAATCTTCCTGTGTTGTCTTTTGTATTCACAGGTATATTTTGAAAACAATAATTCTGGGCCAGATGCTTTCCTTGTTTATCTGTGGGACTGCTGTTACAAGCCAGTACCTAGCAGAGCAATACCAAGTGAATACTCCAATGTTTCAAAGTTTTATCAACTATTCTTTGCTTCTTTTAGTTTATACAACAATGCTGGCATTTAGGACTGGTATGTAAAATATGGGATGGGAAATTCTGGTTCATAATTTATTTTTTCCTCTTCTGCATCTTCCTTACAGATTTTGAAAATAACTGAAAACACATCCTAGTTTTTCTAAAGTTCCTGCTGAAATTCCTGCTTTGTAATAACACACGGAAATGAATTTCACAAGTTAAATGAGCATTTAATCTTTATTTCAGTTCGTATCTGTTTGGAATTATGTGCTCTTTGGTTTCAAGTGCTATGTGATATTAAGGAAAATAGGCTTTGTTGTAATATAAAGCTTCTTTACCAGAGGCTATTTAATATTCCTCCTATTCCTATTAATTTACTCTGTAATCAACTCCAGTCTTGTGGGTTTTTTCCTTATGTGGAAGAGTTTCTTGGCTTTCAGCATTTGCTTTGTCTCATCCCTGGCTGCATTTTGCTGTTACTGTATCTCTTTTAAGCAGGGGAAACCAAAATTGAGTGTCTTGGTAGTATTTATGCTTCTAAAAAGCAAGATTCCTGCACAAAATTTGGTGGGAAAGAAACACATACTGATTACTGCTTTTTTCTAAACAGGGAGTGACAGTCTTTGGCAAATTCTGAAACAGAGGTGGTGGAAGTATATCGTTTTGGGACTGGCTGATGTTGAAGCTAATTACATGATTGTGAAAGCCTACCAATACACGACCATCACAAGTGTACAGGTAAGGACTGATCTTTCTTTTTGAACTGTAGCTTTTATACAGTTTTGGACTGGTTTCTGAAATGAGATTCACAGGACAGACATGGAAGCTATTTAAGCCTGAAAAAACTTTCCAATATCTATTTTTCTCTCTGCAGTACAGGGAAGAGCATCCTGTGTCATGAATAACATTTCCAGGAAGCAGAGAAAATTGGCTTGTATTACCCAATGCCAGCTCTAGAGTTGGACTGAAATTATTTTGATAGAAAGGACTTCTAACTCTTGTTAGCAGCAAGAGTTTGCTGGTAGCCGCTCAGGTTTTTCTCCTGACACAAAATAAAGATTTATGACCTGGTAGCACTCAACTCAGCACAGGCTCTTACTGATGGGAGTGAAGAAAATCTCTTGCCTAGTCCTAGGAGTTGTGGGAGGCTTTGCGAGATGCAACTCCACATGTGAGGACATACTAGTAGTTACCTGGTGTTGCTGACCATGCATTGAGGGACAGCCCTTTGACTTTTGGATGTAGCACTTCAGACCTCTCTCTGGAAGAGGTGGAAGGGAGATAAGCTTGCCAGGCTCCTGAAGTGACAGTAGACATCCTCTGCCACACCAGCACTTGGAGCTGTGTCACTATACTAGGATGGATCTTGTAGTACGAAAAAGCTTTACAAGCAAGAGGGCTAAGGTTGGGGTTTCTTTGTCACCCTGCACAGACACAGACATAAGCTGCTGGAAGAGTTAGTGCCTTCCTCCTGCCTCCAGCTGCGTGCTTCTGAGCTGAGGGCCAAACCCCTTGAGCAAACTGGCTCAGGGCACTGAGCAAAGTCAGAGTAAACCCTGTCCTTTGCTGAACTATTGCTGAGCTGTGTCAGGCCCAAATTAGCTCACTGTATAGCTCCACAGTTGCTGTTGGAGCAAGGGAGGAGTGTGTCTGTGGCTGTGCCAGCCTATGGCTGTTCTTGTCAATGGCGGATCCATGGCTGGGGTCATGGCCCCACTCACCTGAATAAAAATTGTACTGTGCAGAATTGGCTGTTAGTTGGAAAGGAGTGTTTAGATGTCAATGTTTTGCAGTCAAAGTAACAGGGTTAATATTTAAAAGAACTACCTATAAAGCAATAAATTCCTATTCTCTGGGCTGCTTTTAGAGAACCACAGTAACTTTTCTGCACTACCATTTGCAAGACCATTAATATATCCCTGTTGGATTATTATTGTCACATTTCTACTTCATACTTACATGTTATAACTCATTAGGCCTTTAATTTCATTACAAATAAGAAATCAAAGAAATCAAAGCTTTAAAAGTGAAACATTTCAGTCTCAAGATCAAGTTAAGCTGATCATTGAGACACTGATCATATACTTTACAGCTGAAAAAGGCAGGACTTTGATCCAAGTTCCCAGAAGTAGTAAAGCTATTCCCATGATTTCTTTCATTGAAATTGTGAAAGACTAGAGTGAGCAGGTTGTCCAGTCCAGTTGCCAAACTGAAGTGTTTGCTGAGCCTTTTTCCCACGTGGTAACCTTCAGACTGACGCTGCTTTGTGTCAGTTCAGTAACTGGAATTTGTTGTAACTGCCTGGAGCTGTAAGGTTTCTTGCTTATTCTCTGAAGTCACCAGTTTCTCGCCACTGGTAAAAACGAGATACAGGACAGAAAAAAGTCTATGATTTGGTCTAGGCATTTGCTGTCTGCAACTACAAGCAAGCAGTTCTGCAATTACATGAGAACCTGTGGTTCAGAGCATCTAGCCTGAATGGCCTGTCTGCAGCACAGGCTGTGAGTGGATGCCCAGGCAGCATAAAGCAATGCAGGAGTATATGTCAACTTCCTGGATACAGGGTAGTCACTGTTAAAATACTGGCTGGCTAGACCTTCAGTTCAGTCCTGTGAAACATATCTTCAAACATAAGTTTTCTCAGCTCAGCAAGGAACTTCCATGTATTTTCTCACACATACATACAAAAGCAGAACTGATTTTGCTTTAATTGTCAAATACTAGCCTTACATGGAAGGGGTTGGAAGATTTTTAAGGTGATAACATTAGGATGGGAGTGTTAACCTCAACAGGCAAAAATGCAGGATGAACTCCTGGGGCTCAGCGGAAGGCTACCCCAAGGGAGCCTCGTGGGGAAGTAAGCAGGATAAGCTATTGAGCTTTCTTGCTCACAAAGCTGTCTGGAGCTGGCAATTACAACCAAGGCAATGACCTCCAACAGTCTATGATAATTTAGTAGCCATGTATTAAAACATCTTTTAATAATATACTCACTCGGCCTTTAAAATCTCCTACAAACAGTATGGCCAAAGCCGGGTTTGAGTCAAAACATCTGTAAATCAAATCACTAAGTTATTTGTCTTTTCCCTTGTAAAAATAAAGGATAGAGTTGAATAAGATGAGTTTGCTGAGGCTCTACTGGCAATAGTAATCAGTGCCACAGTACTTTTGTAAATGTCATAAAACGTGAATAAATAAACTTTAGTCTTTTAACTGGTTGCATTGATACAATTCATTGTGATATTACTTCTGCTCTGCACCTCTTTGATCTTGATCCTGTACAGAAATACTCTGCAACATAGTAGATGAAGGGAAGGCAAGATCCAGTAGTTGGAAGTCCGATTTCTTCTGTCTGTAGTTGAGGATAATTGTCAACTGGAACAGATTAACAGGGCATGTTCTTCATCATTTGCTGCCTCTGTGTGTTGGTTGTAAGTCCTCTAACCAGGATGCTGTAGCTGTACAGTATGTTATTGGTCTGGATGCAGCAATTCCCCATCCAGCGTTACTGAAAGAGCTTCTTGTTCGTTATGTGCTACTGCCTTACATCCTCAGTAACAAATCTTTTTAAAGGTTTTTTCTTCCACTGTTTGGGTTGAAAAAATGTTTGGAGGTTGAAAAGATATGTAAGGACAGCTCAATTAATGGGGAAGTAAAAACTCACTAGGAGAAGAGATGTCTACTACCAGAGGGGCAAAAATTCTGCTTACTAATGTTTCTAATATTTCTAAATGTCAAAACAGGCAAATTTGGAGGAAATGTTAGAAAGGTTTGTGACTAAGTAGAAACTCTCAGCATATTTTTTCAGTACGACAAAGTTGTATTGATTATATGGTATTACATATTAGGACTTGTGTGGTTGTAATGTCTCATAATACATCTTAGGCAAGTGCTTTTGTCCTCCAGGACAAACTGGAGGCAATCTAAGGAGTGAAAGTAAACTGATGGAGGGACTAGAGGCACTGTTAGGATTTAATCTGTAATAACTCCCCTTAATGCTATGCTTGTAAGACTTTAATACATGTAGTTAAGAACAAATAAAACCAGATGTATCATGAAAGTCTTGCAAGTTTGGTTAAACCCTTTGAGATGGTGGCTGAACTAATGGAAGCAAGCATAGATGATGATTGCAAGGATGCACTTAGTCAGGCAGAGGTTGGCAATGAACATTAAGGACTAAGGGCTCTTGTAATGATTATGCCCCAGTCCTATTGACCTGGACCTAAACTCTGTAGGGACTTCAAGAGGCCAAGTTTTAAGGGCTGACATTTGAGAATAATTTGTGAGCAGTCTTTGGAAGGCTGACTGTATGTCCTGGTGTAATGGTTGGACTTCCTGGGGTAATGATTGGACTTAATGATCTTAAAGGTCTTTTTCAACCTGTCTGATTCTATGATTCTGCTGTAAACTGTTCACTTCTATAGTTTCATAGTACTCTACTGATGAGGGTCAGAAAATACACCTTTTTTGCCTCCAGACAAATTCAGAAACAAAGTCTTATTTTGTTAAGTATTAAACCAAATATGATTAACTTAATGTTCTTGGTATTACTTGGTTATTCTAGAACATTATGCTCATCTTACGCTGCAGCATAGTTTTTTGTATTAACTACACAGGTAACTCTTGATATTTTCTGTGATAAACGAGATTGGGTAGAAGATGGGTGGGTCTACCAGCAAGGCAAAGGCACATAGGAATTTAGAAACATACAGACTGGGAATTTGAAATAGAGGAAAGAGAATTCAGTGTCACTGCTTGTCATGAAATGCAGACATCCTTGAACCATAGCTGTTCAGTCTGCTCAGTGTCTGCAAACACATCTCAAGTGCTTCAAAGCTCCAGCTGCCTTGTGAGTCTCTGCTGGTGGGGTCTGGGTGAACTAGAATGGGTTACCTGCTGCTGACTAATTGAGAGTCAGCTCTAAGAAAGTAATGAAAACACATTGGTGGCTTTTATGTGCTTTCGTGGGAAGCCAGAAAACTAGGATGGTAACTTGAGGAAAACTGTTCTTCCCTCTCTTTCTTCTACCAATTTTCCACATGACATCCAGCACATGCATTTTTATTTTTTATTCTTATTTTAAATTTTTATTTTATATTTTTATTTTATTTTTATTTTTTAGTGGGATCCAATTGAGGAGGAGAAAATTAAAGCTAAAACTGCAGGGTCAAAGTCTTGTCCTAGTCACTTCAATGTGAAAACAGATGACTTGTGTCTTTCAGTACTTCCAGATTTTTACTTTGTGCTCATGAAGCCTGAAATTCTAATTACAGATTTGGAGACAAAAGCTGCTGGGTAGAAAAGGAAATGTTGGTGAACCACCTCCTTGTGTTACTGTCATGGGGAGCAATGTGGTTTCAGAACAACACCCTAGCATTCATTTGTGAAGCTGCAAAGGTTGATTAGATCCATCATTAGGGGAGTTTCTAGATCAGTGTCTTCCTACCAAGAGAGGATGGATCCCCTGTCCCAGGTCTCCTCTTACTTGTAAAATTCTTTTAATGGTAAAATGTGAGTCTGCCCTGTCTTTTAAATGAATCCATTGGGTTGTTTTGCGTTCATTAACATCTGATAGTGATGGAAAGTAAGATCCTGTACATTTCCTGCCAGGGTAGTGCAATTGAGATTTGGGGTAGGTTTCTAATTCAGACTTTCTCTGTACACACAGCTGCTGGACTGTTTTGGGATTCCTGTGCTGATGGCATTGTCATGGTTCATTCTCCGTGCAAGATACAGACTGATCCATTTCCTTGCTGTTGCTGTCTGTTTGCTGGGTGTAGGAACAATGGTGGGTGCAGACATTTTGGCAGGGAGGCAGGACAACGAAGGTAAGGAGTCTACTGCAGGGGGAAGAGTGGAGAGATGGTTCATGTGATGGGCTAACTTGTTAAGGAAAAAGAAGAGCAAATACAGGGGGAGTGGGAGGAATGCAGAAGAGGAGAAGGCACACAGCTATTTGTATTTCTTGTGCAAGACGACAGTGGCTGAGAAGTTGCTGATTTTATAGGGAGCTGTGGAATTTCTTTGCTTGTAGGCTTGGATTATCTCTTAAAAGAGGAACACTTGTGTTAAGCTTAAATTTTGTTGCTGTTCATCAAATAGCACGATGAAGGACCTCCTTCTTGAAAGCTTGTTCACTTTTACTAATTGTGTGAGATGGTGTAATAAAAGATGCTGCCTCTCCCTGCAAACTTTGGCTTGCTTACATGGAATCAGCCTGCTGGCAGCTGAGCTTCTGATGTGCATTCTTCTATGAGCACAAATAGCAAACGAAGTTACTCAGCAGCAGCTGCCTTCTCTAAGTTACCTTTAGCAGACCCAGCAGAAGTGGCCCACATATTCCTGAGGCCCAAAGGTCACAGCCTGGAAAGCAGGGGCTTACTGTGAGAAACCAAGAGGAGACATGGGCAGGACGCTGGGATTCCTGGGACCTCTGGGAGGGAGGCTGGGCTCTGGGGTCTAGGATACAGCTGGGTGCAGATAAGGGCAAGTCTTGTCTTCTTTGTGACAGATGCCTAAATCAGCACATATCGTAGTGATCTTATTTTGAATAAGAATTTTGAATTTTCAGAGCCAGAGGGTGTGAAGTAAATTTCAGGGCATTGCCTTCATCAGGCAGCATAGAGATAAGCCTGTTTGGTGTTATTTAGGGGCCTTTGTGCCTTACTGTAGGTAAGCTATTAAGACAAACTGAGGTTTAGCTTTAATGCTGTGTGATACAAGGATCTCAGTCCTGAGAGAGAAAAGTTTCTTTCCCTGAGGCTTTAAGACAGTTGTGCTTTATTTGCTGACCTGGGTATTCTTACTATTGCTTACCCTCACATTTCAGACATATTTTCCTAGTGATTGCCAACTGGCTCAAGAAAGGAAATTTTAAATCAATTCAAGGATTTAAACAACAGTGACCCTCTTGCCATTTAGCTGATGCATAACAGCATTTACTTGAAGAGTGAGTGTATCATGGGGAGTCCCATATAAGTAAATTGCAGCAGGACACAAAATTCACCTGTCTGCAGTGCTCACTTAAGTCCTGTCATAAACCTGAAGCTGAGTCCACGTCTTGCTGAGATCAATAGACTGATTTTAGCACGGCTTGAAGCAGGCCTTACTGCAAAAGTTGAGGGCAATATTCAGAAAGTTGAAGAGCATCTCTAACCAGGAATTTTCTCTTCTCCCTAGAGTGCCTTAGGTCAGCAGAAGTAGAACTGGACCAGCCTATACAGTAGTGGCGTGGTAGGATGCGATGTAAGTGCTAGGTTTACCTCATTCCAGACTCTGCAGTGTGAAGTGAGCAGATAGCAGCCTGTAGTAAGACACCAATCCACTCACCTGCACACAGGAGCTATTTCCTTTCCCCTTACCCTTGAAGGCGCTAGGAAGATGGAGATGTTGGAGATAAATTTGCTTGTCTTTTTAAGCAAAGTTAAACAGTTTTTGCAGCATTACCCTTATTGTGGATTAATATTTCTGTACAGGTAGTGACGTGGTGATTGGAGATGTCTTAGTGCTTCTTGGTGCTTCTTTGTATGCCATTTCTAATGTGAGTGAGGAATACATTGTGAAAAATCTGAGCAGAGTGGAGTTTCTAGGAATGGTGGGCTTGTTTGGGACTATTATCAGCGGTCTACAGCTGTAAGGATCTAATATTTATTTTAAAACTAATTATTTATCTGTTCTACAGATGATTGCTTGTCTGCCATGAAATGATGTTGTTGTTATTAAATTAAATCTTTGTTATGTTTGCATTTGGCCTATATGGCAATCCTTCCACTTGAATTTTATATTTGTTGCTGATTAGCCTCTGTTTTATATCCTTTTTATTTGCACTGCTCTTATTACAGCAATTCTAAAGCTGAAATCCTGCAGTTGAACACATATGATACTTGTCTGTATTTTGATTTTGTTGATCTTCATGAGGACACTCAGTATGCTGAGGACTGTTCACAGGAATGAAATTCTTAATGGGTTTTCTCTGTGGTATAGCTTAGGAGATACTCATTAGTAGAAGGTCTTCCATGTTAAACTTCAGTTTAAAATGAAACCATATATACTCTGGCAAATAACCACGTTAGAGTAACAGACCACATGCACTTAAATCTGTCTATAGAATTTTATGTTCCTCATTTCTCATCATTAGAGTTAATAATTTCCTTCAATGGTATATCAAATAAAACAGAATCTCTGAAGGATGAAAAAGTCTGGAAAGAAGGCATAAAAATTAACTAAAAGTACTCTTGACTTTCAGGCACTTTAAAGTTTTTTTCATGCTTGTTAGATGTTGGAGTTAGTGCCATTCAATAAGATTTTAATCAAAAAATTAAGGAATTTTAAAACAAAATGTATCTTATTAATTGTAAATGATACCTTTTTTTCTTTTTTACTGTATTGTATCTTTTCTCTAACTCTAGAGCCATTGTGGAACATAGGGAGATAATGAGAATTCAGTGGAACTGGAAAATTGGTATGTGTGTGACAAAAATGTGTTGTGCACTGGAAAACTATAATCATTTAGACTTCAAATGCTGGGGTTTTAATTTTCTCTCTGGATTTTGAGCAGGATTCATATTGTCACAGATTTATTTTCTGCAAGCTTTGCAGCTCAGCAGAGAGATCAGATTTGCAGGGTTGAACATGAAAACTTTTGAGCTCTGATTTTGCATTTTACTTAAAACATGAAATAATTTCTTAAAATAAATCAAGTAAAAACCAAACCTGCTCAGTTACAGATGTGTGTTTGGTGTTGGAACATCATAAGAACGTTTCTCTGTTGTCCTTCGTGAATGAAATTCTGGGAAAAAGGATTTTGTGACATGTTTTGACCTCAACAGAACTGTATGCTAGTAAGAAATATGCCTCTGACTTTCTTCAGTCAGCTCTTACGTTACCTAGGAAAGAGCAAGAACCTCCTACAGATACAGTAATTTTTGCAGTACAGGTTAATCTTGGAAAAGTAGTATTTCTTCTGTGTTTTTCTTAAATTTACATTCCCATATATTTTAGAAGACCTTATCCTAAAAGATAAAAATGCATAGTTTTAAAGCATCTGAAGAATATTGGTGTTCTTCAAAATCATTATTCTGTGCCTTAGGAGTCAATTGTCATCTTGTTTTGCAGCACTGCTGTTCACAGCCTTTGCCCTGTGCATGTTTGGGCTGTACAGCTTCATGCCTGTAGTGATTAAAGTTACCAGCGCAACCTCGGTCAACCTGGGTATTCTGACAGCGGATCTTTACAGCCTATTCTTTGGGCTTTTCCTCTTTTATTATAATGTAAGTACCTGAATTCTTTTACTATAATTTCAATTACTTTTTAATTACAAATAAAGCATAATTCTCTTAAAAGTTCCTGAACAGTTGTTTGCACTTGTACACTTCTACAGCTCATGTCATTCATCATTGGCAGATGTCAGAGTCATACCTATTTAATTACATGGCATTGCATCATTAGGCAGATACTGATTTTCAAACAACCTCACACTTGATGGAATACATTAGAGTTAGTAAATAGTAAATAATTTCCTGGTGTGTTCAAATGGTAGAGTTCTTGCTGCAAGCCCTATGTGGAACTGTACGTTAGATTTGATTCACCTGTCCAAGTGCCATAGAATCATGGAATAGTTAGGGTTGAAAAGGACCTTAAGATCATCTAGTTCCAACCCCCTTGCCATGAGGAGGGACACCTCCCACTAAACCATGCCACCCAAGGCTCTGTCCAGCCTGGCCTTGAACACCACCAGGGATGGAGCATT
>WYDI02026787.1:0-92955 GCA_009867235.2 Psittacus erithacus | reverse complement strand
CTTCCAGGAGAATCTGCTCCAAGATTTTGCCAGGCACAGAGGTGAGACTGACTGGTCTGTAATTCCCCGGGTCATCCCTTTTCCCTTTCTTGAAAATGGGGGTTATATTTCCCTTTTTCCAGGTCCTAAGAGAGTGTTCCAAGAGAGGATTTGAATCTCCCTGTCCTGAAAGGAATTTGGTGTCTGAGAGAGCAGCAGTTTGGCTTGATTTCCAGAAATTAGTATTTTCTTTTAGAAATTTAATCTGTTCATTGCCAATATCTTGCAGTAAGAGTCAAGCTCTCTCAGTGCTTCTGCCAAGGAAAGACTAACGGAACTGGCGAAAAAACCCAGCAGATAAATGTGCTGTCTCTGTACACTCTCCAGAAGGCAATTACTTTTGTTGTGCTCTAAAATATTTTTGGTAGTGTCTATTCAAGCTAAATGACAGGGCTAAAAAGATTTCATTCCACCTTGTGCTTTCCATCCAGAATTGTTTGTGGGAACCTAGCTTGTTACAGCAATTGGAATAATTGAGTCAATTGCTCAGTGACTGGAAGGGCTTAGTGAGAAGCTTGTGAAATTTGCTTAAGAGCTTAATTTGTGTTATTCCATGTGGTTGCTTTCTCTTCAGCATTGTGGGGAGTCAGAAGCTCTTAGGTCAGATTTGTTTCTGAAAATGAAGGCCTATTTATTTTACAATGCAGAGGACTGGTAATGGTAGGGTCTGACAGCAGCTAGGTTTTCCTTTTCAAGAGTCTTGAGCTCAGCTTTACTGCCTGTTTTGGGTTCAAGTGTTTGCTCCAAGCTACAAAGGTATTCATTAAAAATGTATATAGAAAGCAAACCGTACTTACATTCTAACAACTAAGAAGTTCCTTCCAGACACGTATTTTGGCATCCAGATAGCGTAACTAAAGAAGTCGTTGTAAATTTATGTTCATAGTAGTAAAGAGGAAGAAGTAAGCAAGAGCCTTGGAAGGGGGATAATAAACTTTTGTTCTTCATGATTTTTAGCTTATTTTAGGAAGAAGTTTTTCTGGGAGCAGATCATCTCATCATTAGTATCTGCAGGGTATTCTGGTACAGAAAGGAAAAATGAATTAGAGGAGGCTTTGGGGTTGTACTGTGAGAGAATTTTGGATCTTTTGTTAGAACAGGAACTTCCCTTGAAGCAATAATAATGCCACATGGTTAGTAATCAGAGGAGGCCCTTAGTGACATGGTTTAGTGGTAGACTTGGCAGTTCTGGGGTAATGGTTGGACTTGATGATCTTGAAGGTCTTTTCCAATCTAGTTGATTCTCTGATCTGAGATAGCTTAGGAACCAAGAACTGAGAGCACCTGATTTTGACACAGCTTTTAACATAACTTCTAGCAGCAGAAAAACCTCACTGCCAAGTTAACCCTATAGTTTCTTTATCAATGGGACAAAGAAACCAGGCAGAACATTTGCTGGATTAAAAACCACCCCTGGCACAGGAGTCTACAAACAAAAATGCAAGGAATCACTGTGTTCCATTGCTGGATGGTATTTCATAGCAAGCCAGGCTTGGATGGGCTACAGAGTGGAGCAAGACCTGGAGAGCTCTGCATTGCTGTGGTCTGAGCCCTGCTCTGAAGCAGAAGCAGGACAAACATGCAGCAGCTATGGCAAAGGCTGGGCCCAGAAATTAATGAGGTTTTGACTTGTGCCCAGTATTTTGCTGATGCACTTTTCAGCCCCAACCTTGTCTGCTGAAGGCGGAATGTGAATTTGGCATACCTGTTTTAATGAGCTCTGTTTTTAATCTTCTACTCCATAATGGAACTTTGCTGTGCTTGTTCCTAATGAGCTCCTTATATAGATACCTGTAATCCCTCAAGAGATCCTGAAAAGGGTTTGCAAGTGCTTCCGCTGTTATGAACTGCTGTGGAAGGGAGTATACTGCAGATACAGACACTAGGTGGAGTTACAGGCCTCCAGTAATGCTTAAAGTGGTCTTTAGGCTTGATAGTGAGTACGTGGATATAAACTGCGCAGGTACAACCGGAATCAGGGTCTGAAGCAATGAACTTGCTGCAATATCTGAAAAACAAAACAAAACCAACCCCAAAACAAACAAAAAACTCCACAAACCACCCCAACCCTTCCCCTCCCCCCGCCCCTCCCAAACAAACCCAGCACCAGCAGGGTGGTTCAGGTTCACCTCTATCAATAGCTGCAAACAGGCAGGCCCGGAATCACAGCTGTGGTGCAAGAGCTTTGACACCCTAGCTTGGTGACTGTTCATTGCTCACTGAAAAATTAATTCTGAGCAGGATCAGAGACATGTACTGCCTGTGTGCGCTGTCAGAGGGGGTCTGACAGTTACTGTCCAGTCTTGCCTGCCGGCCACATGTCCTTGGCTACAAGCACGTGTTCAGTCATGGCCTCAGGTTGCACTCTAGAGAAGTTGTCTTGCCTCAATGCAGACCCAGGCTCTGCCCATTTGACAGGAATGGGTCAGTTAGGGGTAGGACAACACACACTGCTGCTGACTCCATCAGGACATCTTCGAAGCTTGGTGCTTCCTCCTGTGCTGAGTCCAAGCTCCTCCAGGCAAACAGCCAGCAAGGTAAGGAGAGAGGGCGCATACCACAAAGCCACTGTGTTTCAGTCTGCTTTTCCTTTTGCATGGTGTTGTCCAAGGGTTTTTGAGCCAAGTGACTGCCA
Organism: Psittacus erithacus; assembly: GCA_009867235.2. Lineage (NCBI taxonomy): Eukaryota > Metazoa > Chordata > Aves > Psittaciformes > Psittacidae > Psittacus > Psittacus erithacus. The sequence continues at coordinate 90,281 of WYDI02026787.1, read as the reverse complement.
GCTAGGAACTGCAATGCCTTAACTGTCTGTGCCTCAGTCTTCTTTGGGTCAGAGTCCACTGTCCAGGTCCTGCCATTCATTTCGTCGAGCTCTGTTGCTTGATAAATGAAAACATATTTTTCAGGCATGATGAAGGAAGCTAAGGAGGTTAGGGAATATTGATAGTGGGATGTACAATGTGTTACCTCCTTCATCCTACTGTTTAATCAGTATGATTTGGCAAAGGCAATATGGAATATTTTAACAAATCTGCTGAAAAAGTGTTCCTGTCTGTGTATAACTTGAATGCTTGGTATTACCGAATCTGGTGTTACGAAATAAGCATTTATTTTTCGGTCAAGGTGAATGAATCTTGGCAGTTGTTGGGCTTCTAACAGACAAGTGAATGACAGTGAATGAAATGCCTCAGCAGTTCGTATTCTTACCTCACAAGACTCTTAAAAGAGCACAAGTGCCAAGCTTGTAAAAGGAGCCCCTGTCTCCCTCTCTTCAGGAACTTGTTGGGTGTCGAGAGCAAACTGGTTTTAGCCCAGTAATAATATTTATCTAGCCCTGCAGATGGTTGAGAGCTGTGCAGAGAATGACCTGCTCTGGTGACTTACAGCAGGATGGAGATACTCATCTCTTGTCAGGACCTGAAATATTTGGCTGTGCTGAAACATTTTGTTTGGGATTACAGTGCTTCATACTCACATGTGTAAACAACTATCCTACAGTATCCTACTATATAGACCTAAGGAAATTCACTGTCCAGCAGTGTTGAGGATGAGATGCAGAGAAAAGCAGCCAACAGCTTTTGACCATCAGTGAGTGGAGGTGTTGAGTTTTGATTTTTGGACATGAATATAGAACGTGATGATAATCCTCATTAAAATGGTTTTAAAAGGAAGGGTAGCTTTCACATTCTTAAAGCATTGACATGTTTTTACATCAGACATGATTTAATGCATCTCTTTCTTTCTCCTGCTAGTTTTCAGGTCTTTATATCCTGTCCTTCGTTATCATCATGGTGGGCTTCATCTTGTATTGCTCCACTCCAACTCAGACAGCAGAGCCTGCTGCCTTGCCACAGCCCAGCAGCACTGGCTTGGACAATGCTGCGCTGAAGCTTGATGAGAATGACAGTGAAATCCCGGCCATAACTGTACAGTTCACAAGTGGAGAAGCTGTGGTGGTCAGCACTGGGTAAAGAAATGGCAGCGTTCCAAAACAGAGCCTTTTTCTTTTTTACTGCCAAATTTCCCTCAAATTTTAATCTGGAGAATTGTTCTACTGCCAAGGCATATGCCATGCTGCACTGGTTTTAATGCACTGAACAGACTTTTAAGGCCAGATCCTCAATCAGTGAAACTGTATTGATTTACCCTTGCAGCAAATCTGGCCTTTAGAAGAAGTCAGAATAGTGTTTATGTGGAGCCTTGCAAAGTGAGAGACTCTTATTTTTAAATGCTTAATTAACTTAACAGCAAATGCTTGGGGGGAAAAAATAAGCCAAAGCAAGCTCCCAGGTCACTAAGTGGAGCAAATATATTTTATATTGCATTAGGAACCTAAATCTGCAAGATGCAAGATGCTATCAAAGGGCTTCATGGTTCTCACCCCTCAGTGCTGGGTACCCTCAAGTAGCATCTTGCAAAAGCTGCTCAGCTTCTCACAGGATCTAGTTCTGCAAGCTGTATTACATATCTACACCTTCCACATGCTGATGAACTTCATTCCTCCACTGAAGAACTTGCTTCTTACATTCCACCCAGATGTTCATCTCCTCATGTTCCTGCACTCCTTGTTGCAGCTGGGACTGCCAGAAGTATTTTATTTTGAATTTTGCTAGTAAGGGAAGTTTGGATGTGTTTTTATAATCCCTTCTTTTTCTCTCTCAGTGGCCTGTTTGGTGCATTCCCACTAGGTGGAGGAGACCAAATCAGGCCCTTGCTCCGTTCAGTAAGACCTGAATGTTGTTTTTTTCTGGATGAGACAGCAAAAGGGTTTGAACTGAAGTTCACTTCCTGGTGCATTTCTCCCTGAAATGGGACACATTTCTGCAGAAAGATTCAAATAAAATTGGCATTTCTTAAAAAAGCATATTAGCCAGTCCTCATTGCAGCGATAGTGACATCATCTCCAAAAGGTTAAGTGCTTCCAGTAAATTCATTGGCAGCTTTCTTCCCCCTCTTCATATTTACAGTAACTGATTATAAAATACGAGGCTGCGGTTTTAGCATCAGTAAAATGGGATTTTATTTTACTTTTTGTACAAGCCTTTGTAGCTGAGGTGTATGAAGTAACACAAGAATAAAGTTTTCAGCAGCTGAAGAGCTGCCCCTTGGTTTGTTCATTTTTTAAGCTAGAATTTGTTGCTCAAAATTATATTGTTTGATTCTACTGACCAAGTGATTCTTTTAATGCCTGAGCTTTGCCATAAGAAGTAAATGTGACCTTTTCTGAATATACTGGTGATCAAAGGACAAAGACTGGTTTTGTGTGCTTCTGGTGTAGTTTATGCAAGCAAAATAATTCAGCAAAACCCAGACTTTATTTAGAGATAGCAAGTAGGAAAAATGTTCAGCAGCTCTTACAGGAATGAACATTGCCTTTTCACTGAGTGGCTCATGCATGGAAGGCTGAAGAGGTGCTGATGTTTTATGAAAAGCATTTGGGCCCAGTTGTCTCTTTATCACTGGAGTAAGATTCAGGTCATAGATGAAAACACCTAAACTGGTGCATCTGCACATCTGAAGCTGAACAGCAGCTGGAGGCTAGGTGTGGTAAGGAAGTCTAATGGCAGTAGCTACCTCAGAAGGGCCATCTGGATGAAGTTATAGTTCTCCATACCAAATTTTAGTTACCTACAACCTGGAGCTAAGTCCTACCCACTCTTAACCTGTGTGATCAGTTTACTATGTGCGGTAACAAAGCAAATGGCAAGCAAACCTATAGAACTATAGGAGAATGCTCCAGAACTCTGCATTTAATGGCACACAGTGGGATACACCTCCTCAGTGCGGCTAGTTATGGTCCTGTCTAAATTGCTTCTCTGTGGGGCATGATTCAGTCGCCTCAGTGTCAGCTGAGACACCCTGTGGAGTCTGTGGTATCTCTTGGTGCTGACAGATAGGACTCAGGGTCTGGAGAGACTTGTGACCTAGAACAGATTATGGAAGACAGATGAGATGCCCTGAGATCTCTGAAATGGCACTGTAGCCTATGGTTGAGACACTCAGTGCTTCCTTGATGGCTGCACAGGGTCATATGTGATTAGTTTAGATGCTTAGCATTTCCATAGCTAACATTGGATGAGACGAATCCCAGATGAAGTTTATGGGCCAACCTACAGTATGTTCCGTCTGTGGTCGCTGGGTGGCATTTGAGCATCTTGGGTGTTTGCAGGCACAGTTCTGTGGGTCCAGTGCTTGTAGAAGCAGACGGTGTGCCTGCACATCCCATATGCAGCCTGATACAGGGATCAGACTCATTTTATGCACCTCAGGAAAAATAGCAGGGCTCTTTGCACAGATGGTGACTGAATAGCTGTGCAACAAAGAGAAAGCATGAGGCAGTAGCTGGAGTTACAATAGAATCATCATGGAAAGTGTGGTCAAAGGCTGGTGCCTTGGGTGAAAGCACTGCCTTTGCAAATGGGAAAAGTAAAGATAAGTTAGCTCCTAAGTTCACAGCATCCCTTCTCATAGTTCCCAGCCAGATAAAAGCAGAGTGAGGTTTTTCGTTTGTGCCAGAGCAAGGAATAAAGGGATATTTGGCCCCCCAACTTGCTAATGTAGTGGCAGCTCCATCTGATGATGAAGCTTGGATGGTGTCCTGCAGTGCTGGCATGAACAGGAAGGAACATGGCACCTTACTCAGGGGCAATCCTGGAGATTTTCTGTTAGTATAAAGTAATACAAGCTCTTGCAGCTTGTTTGAAGTGGACCAAGTCGGGTAAGACATCTGCAGTGGTGTGGATCTGGAGCAACCTGTACCTGGACAAAGGAAGAGGCGACAGCCTGAAAGGCATTTAGAAGGGGCAGAACAAGTGCTGAAGACAGGGACCTGAGTCAACGAGCAACTGAAAGAAATGGCTAAAAAAGGAAGACATCCCATGGCTTCTCTCCACAAGTTGAGGCTGTTCTAAGGAGAAACCACTGTAGTGAGGTCCAGGCTCTGGACAGAAGCCTGGCCTTGGAAAGTCCTAAGCATGGGTGCTGGTGCCCTGAGCCTGCTCTGCCTGGGATGGGGGGCTAATACACCAACCCTGCTTGCTGTCTGTTCTGCGAATCAGGAGGAAGTAGGTGCAGATTCATTAAGGAAGATGCATAGCTTCAGAGCACAAGTGACACATGCATGTATTGCTCCTGGGGAAACAAATGTTGGGCTAATGAATCGCGTGTGCCAGATCATCTGGTACCTCTGCAACAAGGTGCATGGATGAGTTTAACATACATCTTTCTAACACTGGAATAAGCTGGAGAAAAAAAAATCCAGCTGTCACTTGCATTAACCCCAAGTATTCAAATAAAAATGTGTGACATCCAGCCTCCCTCCAAGGTTTGGCTACAATATGTCAAAAACTATCTGTTGTTGGAATGTCATGTGTTGGAAAAAGCAAAAATCAGGGCGGCAGTAATTGAATTGTGACATTATCTGTGCTAGAGCTTGAGGGAAAGGATGAGCTTTTGGACATCAGCTATTTTAAGATGTTTTTGACCTTTCCTAAGTTACACATACTCAGTTCTATATGATGCGATGTCTGGGACAAAGCTTATCAGTTCTTGTCAGCACCATTCATTCAGACTTCTTGTGTTATGGGATATTTCATTGCATTATACATATTTGCCTTGTAAATATCTGTTTCAGCCGATTTAGGAAGTTTGACAGGGACAAGCTGCACAAACTACATGATCAATCATGAGCAATTTTTAGCAAGCAGACAGATATGTAAAAATGCAAAGTGCAGGATCCTGGGGCTGTGTTGGTGTTTCACCAAAATACAGCCTACTGGCAATTTAAGTGTTAGACTTGATGAGAATCTGATGAGCTGTGATGTTGCAGCATTTAATTTTTAACTTGAGGCTACACCTAAACCTACACTTGTCAGACAAACAGCATCTGAGGAGTCTTGCCCTCCTGAGCTCTCTTTTTGCTGTCCTTGGATGGAGGAATTCAGCTCTTCCTTGGATTTGCCAGTATTTGTTTGTTGAGATTTCTTGTTCTGGGTGCCTAGTTTTAAGTGGAACCAAGCTAAGTCTAGAAATCCCAACCAAGCACAGTGCCCCATTCTTACCGATAAGGGGCAATAAGGGGCTGTCCAAGCTGGAAGTTTTACAACTTATGTGAGAGATGAAAGAGGCACAGAGAGATATGCTTAGCAGCTATGGGAAGCCCATGGCTGGTTCAACAAATCTGTGTGCAGTGGTATCTGAAGTGTTCATCCTTCCCTCCTCTCAATTTAATTTTTTCTCTTGTACAAGAACATTCAAGACTGAAAGTTACAGATTTTATAGAAAAAGCCAGAAGGAAAAATATAATTTCTTGTACAAGACAGGTCAACGCACTGCATCCTGCTGCTCAGAATCAAATGTGTAGGTTTTAGCTAAGTTGCACCATCACTTTACAATCTTGATATTAAGTTCCCAGAGCAATATCAAATTCATCTCTTCTGAAAAATGGAGAATTGATTTTTTTTCAGGAGCTGGCTCTTAGATATATAAAAAGCAAAGAGACAAAGTTAGACTTTAGAGCTTTCTGAGAGTATGCAACCTCCAAGAGCAGGTTCCCATGCCCTTCAAGGCTGATGTATTTGTGTTAAGCTACCAGCTGGGAACAGTCTGTGATATTTTCATATTAAATGCATGCCCTGGGGTCAGTATCACCAAACTAAAACCCATGACATCACCCTATTCAAAATAAACTATTTCAGCAGCTCATCTCCAGTTGGTCTCCCTAGCTGTCAGTGCCATGAGCAGAGCTTGTGCAGCAATGCAGAAGGATCTCCGGGGCTGCAGGTGAAAGGTGTGTTTTGTTCTCATAAATCATAGTGTCAGTGTCCGGGGTACTCCAGAAGAACAGACAGTGTATACTGAAAGTACATTACAGCCAACTTCCAAAGAAGGCATGTAAAGAAGATGACTAAAAAAAATAGAGACGTATTATTATTGTACAAAATGAAATTTTCATGTTTATTTAAGAAAGTTAAGATGTTTTTACAGAAATACCAACATTTATTAGGTACTGATGGCTGGAAACAGTGCAATGTCTCCAACAGTAGAAGACCCTGAAGGTTATGTAAACAGCAGCTAATGACAGTGGCTGCAATTCTTTAGGAATATTATGGGTGCTACGGAAGTCCAGGGTGATGTTGCTGCTCTTCAGCACCATCTATTGACACCGTATCTAATGATGTTAATTCGAAATAGCACTCTTGACAGGCAAAAGTGTCCCTTCCACCACATACCAATGTAACTCAGTAAATGCATGACCAAGGGAGTGGTTGGAAATAAGGTAAACATGGCAGAAAGAGGACTGCGCAAGAGTGTGGATGCTTGCCCATAGTCCAGGAAACATTGCTTTTGCTTTAACTTGCTATTTAATAAACCAGGTAGCTCATTCGTACACAGATCTTTGTAACAAAGTGGGGTATGTTTAGCTTCAAACTGTTGAGCCAATAATACACCCCTTCCTTGAAAAAAAATAGCCAAAATCATGGCAAAGCTTGAACTGACTGATAAAACATGCTCAGGGTAGAAAAATGCGACCAGCCTCAAACAAGCCACCATCTCATGTTCTGATGTAATATGTGTGTGTGCATAGTGTTTGTGCCCATGAAAAATTAGTGAATGCTTGAAAACCTGTGCAGGTACAGGACGCTACTGGTGTTCTTGCTTTGCCGCAATGTTTGCAGAAGAGCTTCTTCCAGTCACTTCAAGGAGACTCTGATGGTCCTTGAAGTTCAAAAATCTTTGTAGCTTGTCTCCTCTGCCGTTAATGTAAGTGCCTGTTGGACTTCCCTGAAGAAATTACTTTCATTTAATAAAATTGCATGTGTTAAAAAAAGAAATCCTGCTGGGTAATCCTATCTCCTGTAACATCTGTAAATTAATTCGTTTCTTGAGAGCAGGAATGATTTATAACTCACAACAGAGCTGAAGTAGCATGACTAAATTAAGAGGAGCATTCAGGCAGCTGGAATGCAATTACAGTATAAATGCACATGCTGTGTTAATGCGATAGTAAGGTTATGAAGTTAGTGAAACAGGAATCAGCCTGCACAAAGATACGGTTCCTTCCTTCCTACAGTGTTTTTCTAGTCTTGCTAACATGAGAAATGTCTGCATTAGCTAGATATAATCTGAGGACTAGCTATGGATTTCATGCATGCCGATGGTAGATGCTGTCTTATCTCTGTGATGCACCAGCTCCTGGATGGCAACGCATGCTGCACTCTGTCAGAGATTTTGCTCTTATTCTGGCTGTTTTTCTTAGTCTAAGGGAGGCATTTGACAGGAAGCATGTGGTTGTTCTGTCCGTACTGGTAAATAAAGAGGCTGTTTTCTGGCCCCTAAGCCAAGGCTGCAGGTTGAACCCCAGCTGAGGTCTCGCTTTTGCAAAGAGGAAAGCATTCCCAGCTTCATTGCAGCAAATGTAGAGGGCTCTGAGAAACATGAGAACGCCACCAAATTCAATCTATACCCAGTGTGCTTCTGTGGCAAAGAAAGCCAACAGGATGATGGGTTACATCAACAAGGGCATCACCAGCACAGATAAAGATGTCATCATACCACTCTACTTGGCTTTTGTCTGGCCACATCTGGAATGCTGTGTTCAGTTTTGGTCCCTGCTATGCAAAAAGATATGGACAGGCTGGAGGGAGTCCAGAGAAGGGCCACAAGGATGGCTGAAGAACTGAGAAGCTGTATGAGCAAAGGCTGAGAAATTAGTTTGTTCAGCCTGAAGAAAAAAAGGCTCAGGGGAGAGCTTATCATTGTGTTCCAGTATGTAAAAGGTGGCTACAAAGAAGATGGAGACTCCCTCTTTACCAGGAGTCACATGGAAAAGATAAGGGGTGATGGGTACAAGTTAGTCCTGGGGAGATTTTGGCTGGACACAAGAAGAAATCTTTTCACAATGAGAACAATCAGCCACTGGAATAATCTCCTCAGGGAAGTGGTGGATTCCCCAACATTGGACACTTTAAAGATTTGGCTGGACAGGGTGCTGGGACATCCAGTCTAAGTCATGCTTTGCCCAGAAATGTTGGACCAGATAACCCTTGAGGTCCCTTCCAACCTGGTTTTCTGTGTTTTTATGAAATCCTGGGTGGTTCTAAAATGTTGGTTATTATTTTGGGTGTCTCTCTGGTTGCAGAGTTTGAAAAGGATGTCACAGTCCACCAGCAGAATGGCTCCATCTCCTGAAGCTGAGGGTGCATCTCACAGGCCCTGGCAGGCAGCAAGGGATCCTGTCTAATGGGGGAAATCCCCAGGAGCATGCTGGGAGGCTGCAGAGGGCAGCAGGAGCCGTGCCTAGTGCTGCCTTGTTTGCACTGCCCACCTGAAGAAGCCCTTGCTGGGAGCCACGCAGTGGTTTGGTTTCAGCAGAGGCAGACTCATCCACCCCAGGAGACTACCAGGGTGGAAATGACCTTTTAGCAGCATGGATCAGGACAGCAGGATTGAGCAGTCAGTGAGGAACCTAAAATATTCAAGACCCATTGACTGGCACTGCCTGCCGGTGGTGTGACACAACTCACGTCCCTACATCTACACTCCCTGGAACCTAGGGCCTCATGGATCTGCCTTCCAGGATGCACTGCTGGTCTGTGCTGGTGTTCCTTGAACTTGCCTGGGGAAGTCCAGGCAGCCAGTGTTTTGCCAGCCTTTATGTTATTTTCCGTGTTTCCTCCTGTGATAGCTATGGCAGAAATTACCTGTGCCATCTGATAGCTTAGGTGATGTCAGTGGGGGAGGACCCAGCAATTCTACCATGTCCTCAGGTCTAGATGTGTAACATTATCCTTCTGTGACACCGTTTCAGGAGATCCAGCAGGGCTAAATGTACCAGGCCCACCTCACTCATGCTCCAGGCTCCTTTTATAATATCCTTTGCTCCCCTCTGCTGTGTGCTTTCTGCAACGAATGGCTTGGGTGCCAGGAATCTGCACGTACTTCATCCGGGAGCAATCAGTGACAAGCGTTAGTGCAAACTTCATTAATGCTGGTGTGATGACAGTCTCCTAAATGTCAAGCCCACGAGTATGCCTGGGCACTGCTTTCTTTCAGTGAGGTCTATTTTTGTTAGAGGGCAGCCCGTGAATGTGCAGAGCACACACTCTTCATCTCTTAATGCTGCTCTGCAAAGTCAGCATTGGCCACCACGATGGGCCGCAGTGCTTGGGATGAGGGAGGAGCAAGTCACCCAGAGGAGTGAGGCAATTCAGAGACTCCAATGAACTAACAAAACTGTTGCTACTAAACATAAAACGTTACATCAAACACCCACCTGAGTTTTCTGCAGGTGTTTTCAAAACCCCTTGTAATTTCAAGGTGTCTGTTGTCTCTCATCTACAGTTCCTCCACACGTTTTGATCGCTTTTGCATGACTGCTGGGAAAAAAGGTACTGCATTGAGGGAAGGGGGTGATTTACCCACATATGACAGACATTTCAGAAGACAAATGTCCCAACCCAAGCTGTTAACCTGAAGACTGCAATGTGAGGATTATGGTCTGCTGAGAGCTAGCAACCTTTTTGTAGAAGAAAGGGCCTTTCATCTCAGTACTGAATGAGAATTGAAGAACTGTTACCCTTTCTTTCTGTGAAAGAGCGCAACTGTCTTTTAGTAGCATTATCAGGCTGCTGGCAGAACTCAAAGTCAGGTTTGTGACAAACTGAATTCAGATTGTTTAAAGAAGACCTGAATTTTGCTTTTTAATTTGCTGGGATGAAGTTTTCCACAGGGACCATCTCAGTTTGCCCCAGTTCATTGAACTGACACTCAGTTAGCAGTGATGGGTCAGAGAAATTTCATTAAAATGATCCAATATTCAGTTTTGATTATAATTTGGGATGCTGCCTCTTGAGTTACTTGTTACTGGATCAGCCTTTAGCCTCAACGGAGAGCTCATCGGAAGATTGTGCTCCCATCCTCTAGACAAAGCTGATTGATTTATGTCCATGAGGTACCAACCATGTACCAAAACCAAGACTGGTTTTGGCCTTAAAGGATAGGTGCTGACCTGTGACCAAATCCTTCACTCTCTTCCCTTAGAAAAGGGAAGAGAGAGCCGATGACAGCTGCCAATCTGATTTCTCCCAGTAAGGGATTGCCTTATGGATGCTTTTGCTGGATGATTTTTAGTGGCATATCTGGTTTGATTGACTAATGCTGGCTAAAATTAACTTGTATGCATTGGTCTCCCATTTCTGTGATCAACCAGAGCAAGGTTAGTCCTGCCTGACTATGGATGTGCCCCTCTGCAGTGGCTGCCAGCAGCATGGTCTGTCAGGTGGGGCGCAGTCCTGAGCAGCCCTGTGGACCCCAGGAATGAGGATTGTGGCCTTGATGCCCACCCCTGACTTCACCCTCTGCTGCTGAAGGCCACATGAACAGAGGTTGTTTGCAAGGATGCCGTGGTGTGATGGGGCAATTCAGAGTTACCTGAGCAAAAGCTACATCAGCCAGGTACTGTGCCCTGCATAGGCAGACCTGAGGCTCACTGACACAGGCATGATGCTGTCAGACTCATGACCATCCTATTACCGAGATGTAATCCTGCCTGCTTCAGGGATGCAAAGCTGATTGAAACCCCTCTTCATGATGAAGCATACACATTCCTGGTGCTTGCAGTCGAAGCCCTGTCATTGGCAAAGCATTGCAACTGCATTTGCGCAAGGTCATGCAGTTCCAGCTCTGCCCGGCCCACGGCAGCCTTCAATCCGGCACAGCATCAAGATGCAGCAGTTAGGTCTTTCTGGGACTTCTTCCCATCCAATTAAGTTTCTGTGTGCTGTGATCTCTGTCTCAGTAGTAAGTTGATACTCTGGCAGTGTATTCAGTCAGAAATTAATTAGTGGGAGCAAAACAGTGTGAATACATACAGCGTGCAGATTTTATTCCAATAACCCAGTTAATACTTTCACTTCTTCAAGCACAGAAAAGTAGCGTGAATTCCAGAGCTTTGATCAGGCAGTGACATTTTGGTGCTAAGGTGCTAAGATAAGAATCTAGACCAATAGTGTTACACAAAAGCAATTTGAAAGTTACTTTGGTAGTTTTGAAAGTGCCCTTTTTGGAAGATGCGTCAGGCACTCAGAAAAAGGTCTGTGCCCCACCATGACACCACTGAAGGTTGGTGCTCTATGAGATGTGCATGTACTTATTTATAGAGGTAAAGAGATTGAGCTACGAAGCACTTAAGACTTTGATTATTCTGCATAATCTCTGTTGTGAGTGGAGGCTCTTGGGAATCTCAGTGACACAGGCAGAACCATGATTCATGGCAGGCTGAAGGAGAACACCCCCTCTGATGCCACAGCTCCTGCTGTTCCTGCCCAGCCAAGGCAGAACATGCCCCAGAAAACCACGTTTCTGCTCCAGGGTCTAGCAAAATTCAGTTTTTGTTTTCTCATTCATGTTCCCCCAAAATGTTCGTACAGATCTTTGCTATCTGCCAGCTACATTCAATATTCTCCTTTTATGTTGAAATGGCCTAATTAACTCAAGGTCATGTTGCAGTGACAGGTCTGCAGGCAAACCTTGCTCTGGGTGTCTGATAAAGCTGCAGGACTCAACAGAAGCACTTCCTTCTTGTTTTGAAATGGAGAGAGCACATTCCTAGGAGGCAATAATGAGTTGGAGCGTTCACATAGGTACTTTTGTGAAGTCATTTAAAATAAACGCCAGAGCAGGCGAGCTGCAGCATACCAGTGCCCTGCAGTTGTGTGTAGCACTGGAATCTGTGCTCAGCAGATAATAACACAAACAATAGCTTCCTGCATGCAGTACAACAGATTAGCAAAGCTCATCTGCAGGTTTACCACAGCAACAGGAGGTGATTTAATGTTGGCATTTTGAAAGTGTTTCTTTTTGCTGTGGTGGCACAAAGGCAAGAATGTGGGGGGTTCTTTTCTACATCTGGGACTCCACTTGTAAGCTAGCAGAAGTCCTTTTGATTCTGTACTTTAATTTCTCTGTTTCCTTTAATTTGAATCTTTTATTGACATGAAATCCCTAGTATTCAGTGCAACCCACAGGGACACTTGCCGGACACTTGCCGGACACTTGCCGTGACTGGGGCTGCCATCACCACCGAACAGTATAGGAATTAGTAATTATGGATGAGCTTGTAGATGTGGTGAGCAGAGGGCATGTGGCTCACAACAAAATTTGCTCTTGGCCAAGTGGTATCTTTCTTGGAGGAGTGAGCTTAGACAGGTGTTTCTCATGAAGCTGGCACCAGGGTGGTGGCATTTGTGTCCTCTGCTTGGCGGAGGGTCAGAACTGGAATACTCCAGGTTCCTCCTCTCTGCTACCCTTCATCAGCTGATCGGAAACCTTGAATCTTTCCAAACAGGAAAACTATTGGAAAAGCTTCGTCACATTTCTCCAAGATTAAAAACTTAGTTCCAATCATCTGCAACATCATGACTGGCTCCAGAAATGAGATAGTATTCATTTGTTAGATACCATCTGCCTTGATACACATAAGCTCTTCCTAAATATAGGGGAACTCTAATAAGGAAAGTGATGATCTACAGTCTGTTTTCTGATTTTGCAGCAGTGAAGTGCCTTGAATAACTACTTTTGATATTAGTTTGGAAATAATGTCAATTACTGCTTCAGACCATCTAACATCTAGACAAGCAGATTTCTGGAAGTGACCTTATAGCATCAAACTTCTGTCATTTGTAAGCGGCTGACATTAGTTGGCCAAACACCAGACAGATTCGTTTGCAGTGACGTTTCTGTTCTCTGTTTTGATCTTTAGATCTTTCTCCTTAGGAGTGCTGCCTGGTAGACAGCACACTTCAGTTAGAAGTCCCTGTCTAGAGAAAGACTTTCAACTGCAGATGTGCTAGACTATTTTCAAAGCTTTTTTTCATTAGAGGTAAGATCTATACTTGCCTACAGTCAACATCTTTGAACCACCATAAGCAAAACAGAAGCTGTCAACAAACTGCATTAATAGTTTAGAAACATATTTAATTATTTATGGTGAAGCTTCAGCATATTCTTGATATAAAACTTCAGTGTAAAGGAGTTGCCTTGAGACACGCTTCTCCCTGATCAGTACTGTACCACTGGGAACAGTTTATGGGGCTTTTATTTATCAGAGAACATCAGCAACATTTAGTTAACTTAGAAGTGTGTTAAAGGCACTTTGCATCCAGGGGTTGTGGTATTGTTTGGCTGCTGTTTGAGTATGCAGGAGTTGGCACAGGCTTATTGGATTTCTGCCTGCAATACTGACACAGTAGGGGTGCATGAAGTGCAGGTTACTTAGAAAGCATGGAAATAGGCTATTTTATTACAGCTTCTCAGATAACACAATGAAATTACCATGGTCTGAGCAGCCACACAGATAGCTGGGAACACAGGAGTTGAGCCAAGGAGACTCAGTCTGCCGCAGGACTGTTAGGTGATGGGGAAAATAATCTGATCTCCCAAACCCAGGCCTACCAGGTATTAGAGGGGTACAGGAAGACACCAGCTTTCTTTGTAAATGCTTCTAGAGCTTGAGATGAGAAGTAGAAGATCTGGTCCTCAGTGATCTCAAAGGGCTGTGAATTAGAGATGTGCTAGGTATGTAGTTAATTCCTAAAGGCTGATTTATCTAGCCAGACAAGACCAGTATTTTCTTCCTAATGTCCATTAAAGAGCCCTTTAAAGTGCAACACAGATTTTATGTTGCAGCATCAGTGAATCTGGCATTATAATTTGCCCTACCAGATGTGCGTCTGTGGCTGCGTGTCACTATTCTCTGCATACCTGGCTTTCTTGTGGAAGCCGGAGATTGCATTAGAGAGTCAGGGACACAGACTTGTGGTTCAGCTTGCCTCCTTGGCTTGCCCCAGGCTTAAATTAAAGTGGGAACCAGCATGGTTGGCATGAGGACAAATGAGGAATATGGGCTGAAATAGGTAATACATATTTGCAGGAGATAAAAGCAGGTTTTTCAGGAACACTCCTCTCACCACAAATGTATGTCTTGGTACCTGGTCTGGATACTTACCCTACCTTTCCAAGTCAATTTTTCCCCTTCTGGAAAAGAATCTTAGCATTTCCTGCATTCATAGCATTGCGTCCAGATGTGTAATTCCGCAGAATACCAGTGAACTTTCCCAAAAGCTCAGATTTACCAAGGCAGAAGATCTTGAATGCTCACTGATGTATCAGAAGATCATTGCTAAATGTCAAAGCTGTAGATCGCTTTCCTGAGGTCCAAGCTGGTGCCTGCTTCCACAGCCTTGGGATGTGCTTCATCTGCTCCAGAGGCATCCTGACGTGTCACCTTTTGATGGAACTTGGGTCACTGCATTGAATGCTTGGTGGTCTAAATCCTGTTCATGGGGAGAACATGATAAACAGCAGGATAATTAGGCAGGTTCACAAGCAGATTTTTTGCACATTTTTTGGTACAGCCAGTGGAGGGGGGGGAAGGAGCCAAAAAGAAAAAGATTATGAGTAGAGAATGGTGCAGTCTTATACAGTAGCAGAACCAGAGGGAGTGAATTTCACAGCTTCTGCTGGGAGCTCATCTCTTTCACTACTGTCAGCCTATACCTGCTGGGCATCGCTTTTATCTTTGACTCAAAGGACACTTCTGAAGAAATTTCCTTCCCTGGCAATTTTTTAACTTGAAAGTATAATCTGAGGCATTTCAAAGGGGAAAAAGAGACTCTGGACCTGCTTGCAAGGGTATTATCACACTATCCTCTGAAAACCACTGGGGTTTTTTTCCCTGTATGTGAAACAGAGGAATACTGGAGAAAAGAGAAGAAACTCAGTGCTTTCCCAGGTGCCAAGTCAAAGCACTTGGAAGCCAAAGCAGTGTTTGGAGACAGGCTTGTTTAGCAGTATGCCTGTGATTGTTTTTAGTCACCTTTGGAGCTTTCAGACCTGTGTGTCCTGGAGATCTAAGATGAGGTGAGGGTCTTGCCTTTTACAGAAAGTAAGTTTCTTGCCTTTACGCTTGCAGAGGAAATGTGATCCAAGGAATAATAACAGCTGAAGTCAAGACAGCTCCTTAGTTGCTGCTATTTAAATAGAATTGTTTGTTTGGATTTGGGGGAATCTGACTCATGCCATTTAAATATTTGAAGCTGGCAGTAGTAACCCAACTTTTAAGTTTCTCCACTTAAAACATCCACAGGCTCTTAGCAAAATAGCCATGGTGCTGACAGTACACAGGGACTGAGTCTTCCCTATTTGTGCAAGAATTCACAGTAATAGCACACCTTTGACCTTTGGTGTTTTGAAACCAAAGAACAAGAGGAAAAATAAAGCCAAGCTCCAAGTCTCCAACTAAAATCCTGCAAGAGCAGAGAGCTGGACTTGATGATCTAGAGGTTTTATTCATCTTTCAAACTGAAATCCAGCTCTTCTAGCAACAAATCTACTTTGTAGGTAGGAAATGGGAAGTTTCTTGCACTGTTTTCAGCCCAAAAGAGCAGAAGGAAGGACAATCATTTACCATTTTGCAGATACCTTATTTTGGTGCTACCAGAAATGTGTATCATTGAAATTATTAATGCATAAAAAGTCACTAAAGTATCATATTGAGGCATGCCAAGATCCACACTTGTTGAGCAGCCTTTTGTTTCTGATATGGAAAGCACATACGGAGAATTTGCTTCTTATGGAGGTCTTTCCTTTACGTAGAGCATGTGAGCTCTTGGGTGATTTTGTCTTACATGGCAAATTGACTATTGCTGTTCTAGGCAAATAAGCTATTCGAGAACAGCATTCTCTGCCATCACTGTGTTCCCAAATAATCACCTTTCCTATAAGGACAAGTAGAGGGGAAGGTCATTTGCCTTTCTATTCCCTGTGCACCTTGTGCGTATACAGAGCAATTCCGCATGTATGAATTTGTTTCAGAGACGCTTATCATCCAGGGGACAAGTTTTTAGAGCAGTACTGCTGCTGTGAACCCAATAGATGTCCATGCACATCCACCTCAGTTCCTGCGGTGCTTACTTGTCATCTTGTAAGAGATAGCCTGGTTAAACTGAAAAAGAGCAGCAGCATTAGCACAGCCACGCTTCAGCACTCCGGCAAGAAACTTGCCTCTCTTGATGTTGTCAAGCTCGGGCAGGAGGGGGCTGTATGTCTGTGACTCACTGAGCTGCTGTACAACACAGTGCAGATTTTAAGGTGGTAAATGTGCTTTAATCTCATTCAATCTGTAATTTACATTGACAGCTGTGTGCATCCCTGCCTTTCCTTAAACTGCAGAATCACAGGCAATTAGTCTGGTTCAGAACATGACTGTAGAGTAGGCAATATGGGCTCTGATAAAGCAAGCATGCTTTTCCATTTAAAAAAATTGCATAATTTAATTCAATGAAGCATTTTTTTTATTTTTCAACGTTGTTTTCATTCAGTGAGCTCTGTATTAATTGCTAATATAAAATAGAGCAAGAGTTTTCATTTTAAGGGCTTCCCCTGCCTTTTTGAAGTATGAAGCTCAAAGCGCAACCCAATTTGGTAGCTTACATTCAGATATAGCTCAGTGCAGACCTCCTTCCTGTTAAAGATGTTTGGTAGCTCAGAGGACACTGTAATTGTAGAGTAGATACACAGTGCATGCAGCCTGTGAGATAGTCCTCTGGTTGCTATGCTATTAAGTGCTTACCTAAAGCTGGACAGCCGTGTTACCCATTCGCTCTCCCTGAGCTGGCTCTGGTGCTGGGACCAAAGTAGCTTCCTGCCAGGTCAAAACCGATGTGACAGGAGTAGCAAAGATAATGTTTGTCTTTCTTGGTACCCTACATATTCTGCTTTGAGGGGTCAGTACCTTACCCAAGGGCTGGGCGTGGCCCTGCTCTGTGTGTTTTCACTCTGTGCATTCACACCACCACCACACAGAAGGAGAATGAATGAATCCTTAGTGTGCTGGAGGTTGAGCAGTCATATCAACCTGCAGAACTTTTGGCCATGGCAGTTGTTTTTGCTTTTATGGAACAAGGGAAGGCTGAATGCTGCCCTTGGTAGACATAGTGGAAAACTACTGCATGTGGGCCAGGGCATGTGGGTGTGGTGAGACTCTGGCACAGATTGCCCAGAGAAGCTGTGAATGTCCCATCCCTGGCCGTGTTCACGGCAAGGCTGGACTGGGCCTTGGGTGACATGGTCTAGTGGAAGGTGTCCCTGCCCATGGCTGAGGGCTTGGCCTAGACCTTTGAAGGTCCTTTCCATCCCAAACCATTCTGTGATTCTATGATAAAGTGATGAGTTTGAACCCTGGGATCTGACATGTTTCCTAATGCTCTGATGGAAAAACCTCAGGAGGAAGGAAAGGTATGGGAGCTACTGTGTATTTCATAGAACCATAGAATCATGGAATCATGGAATGGTTTGGCTTAGAGGGCACCTTCAAAGATCATCTGTTTCCAATCCACCTGCCACAGGAAGGGACACCTTCCATTAGATCAGGTTTCCTAAAGCCCCATCCAACCTGGCCTTGAAGAGGGAAACCACCAAGGTTCAGCTCTGGAGACAAAGAGAGGTGCTTTCTATGTAAACACAATGAAATACCCTGAAAACATGAAGCTTTGGGTGGAAGGAGTCAAGGCCTGAGACTGTGTGTGTTGCTGGTTGTCTCTTACTACGCTTAAGGAAATGATTTACATGGAAAATAACAGCCCTCAATTTTAGTTCCTTGTAGAAATAGTTTGCAATCTTACTCAATTCCTTGGGTAAAAAGAAGCAGCTATCTAGCCAATTCAAACCAGGCTACAGGCCACAGCTCTGGTTTCCGTGTGCATCACTGCAGCAGGGTGGCGAGTTCTCTGGTGGGGGTGGGAAGAAGCAGGACAAAGTACCCTGAAGATGAGGACTGATAAATGCAGCAAAACAAAACCAACATGGAGAATATTGCTATCAGTACACATCAAGCGAGTCCAGTGAATGTGGAAGTTCTCTCTGATGGATAATTTGAATGAAGTGCATTGTATTTGTGTCAGTGGAAACATTCCCCCCCTCCCCCCGCAGCATCATTGATTTTCTTGTGTTTCCTCATACATTTATTTGCATTAAATCCAAATAAAATCTGTATGTTTGGCTACCTCTTTGCACTGCTGTGCATGGATATAAGCTCTTTAAGGCAGGGATACTGTCATTATTTAACTACTTGGTGCTTTCCGGTGGTGTTCTGATCTTTAGACACTACCACTGTAGAAATGAAATAGTGATGATAATGTTTCCGGGAGAGCACCTGCTGAAATATCTCTTTGTGTTGTGAAGAACTTTTATTTACCATATTGTGAAGAGATTATAAATTAGAGGTAGCCATTAAAAATTTGAACTTACCTGCATGTACTTCTTGAGGAGAGGAGGGTTCATAAAATCTACAGTGCTCCATCGGGAAGATGACAATCGTATGTGATTCAAGTGATCTGTGATATCCAAAAGCAGCAAATCATGAAGCCATGGCAGCTAGTAACAGCGATCAGGTGACAAAGAATGATAGATCAAAATGCGTTTCTGCAAAACATGCCCATTATGAGTGACAATTATTAATAAATATTGCTGTTATCATGCACATAAATATCACATTAAGAACCATATTTCTGCTGAGGAGCAGTTCATATTTTACATACAGTCTGTCTTTCTTGCTGTTGCCTCAAAGGCTGAGAACACATAGATCTGTCCTGCACGCAGCCAGGGAGCTGCTGCGCGATTATTGCCGCAGCTTTGTGCCTGGCCTTGCCTTCACTGGGGCTTGGAGCCTTGCTGCAAAAGGCTGCAGCTTAGCACTTGCGCGTGGGCTGTCTGCACCTTGCAAGCCCTGGTGGTAACTCCTCCAGAGGCTTAGTCTCCAGCAGCCCCGGCTGCTGCTGTTCCTGCTCAGCTCCCCATGCAGAGCTGGCTCTGTGGTGCATGGGAAGAGCTGTGGGGTCCATTGTGCCATAGGGAGGCATGCTGGAAAGGGATGGCTTGCGCAGAATCTAACCAGCCACACAGCCTGGAGGCTGCAGCCATGGCACAAGCCAAGGGCAGTGCTGCAGCCTGCCCAGCATGGCAGCTCACAGAGCCAGAGGCACACCAGCCTCTACTTTGTGGCCTCCCTTACACCCCTGGGTTAATGCACTGAGGGAACTGCATGGACTTCACCACTCTTCAACTGAGAAGGAGCTGAGATTCCCTCTTTTCTATCTTTAAAATAGGAATCCAAGCCTTATTCTGTGCCCTCTGCCTCCCCCATAACCCCTAATACTTGCAATTGGTTATTTTTCAGTCTCACTTTTTGTAAATTGCAAGAGTTTCTGAGGAAGGGAAATCTGACAGGTCTTACCTGGAAGGTGCTGTATAATCCCAAAGGTAGGAAAAATTTCAGCTAGAAATAAAAAGAAAAAAGGTCAAAGATATTTATCTGTCATGAGCAGCCCCACAGTGCACTTGATCTCTGGAAAAAATATATTAGAATGAAGGGGAAAACCTGGAAGAGAGTAAGGGAAAGATGGGTGTAAAATCAGGGCTGTGGTGAGCCAGTGAGAGCTGAATCCCGAGTACTATGACAAGGTGGGCTGGGAGATGCTGAGCAGCGCTGCAGGGAGAATGGTGGCTTTTTTCAAGGCTGTTTTTAGGTCACAATTGCTTTGAAATGAACATTTTTCCCCCCCCCACCAATAAGTGAAACCTAAAAAAGGCAAAAGGCATCTTGTACATCTCCTTAAGTGGAAAACACCCTTTAAAGTATGTCTGATAGTGATCTCAGAAACAGCTGTCAGTCCTGGCAGGCAGCGGCAGCCCGAACACACTATTCTTAGCCCAAGAAAGCATAAGTAGGTCGAGTTACAATTGGAACTTGTAAACACAGCCCCCGCTGCAATCAGAAATCAATACGAGGTCAGACGTTTGAGTTATGCTGAATCAGCGAGATGAAATGAATGGGGTTGATTTAGCCTTCAGCCCCCTGTTCTTTTGGTTCATCTCCATTCTTACCAAATGTGTTTTGCTCCATACGCTGTCAGTGGCTGGAGTCGTCCCTTCAGAGGGGGAGTTACCATGAGCCCTCCTGAAGGCCTGGCAGAAATAAGGCAGTGGTACAGTTTAGGGATGCCTTTTTGTTTATGTATCCCAAAGTAAACCTAAATAGTTAATGGGACTAAAAAGGAAGTTGCAACTTGTTAAGTGCTTAGTGCTTGTGAGAAAACACACTGTACGTGTGAGTGGAGTGACTCCAGTCACAGTGTCACTGTCAGGTTTGCCAGACCTGAGAAGGATGCTCAGGTTGTGCCACCTGGGTGCTTGACTCCTGGAAATGCAGTGGGCTGCTCTTGCAGTGCTGCTGGCTCAAAGGAGGGATGAGGAGCAGCAGAGGTGGATGGGGTTGGGCAATGGAGGTGGCCCTGCAGGGCACTGCCTCTCTGGGAGGCTCCTGACTCCTGAGGGTGGCTGTGCTTCTACCAAGGGTGTCTGTGGTGCTGCAGGACACCTCAGCAGGGTCCTGGCTTCCCCGAAGCCACTGCTTTCTTCTCTGCCTGTGCTCTCGCCTCTCTCCCTTCCTTGGATGGAAACATTCAAACATTCAGACATGGAGGGACTTCATTTGTAGGCTAAAAAGAAGGCTTGGGGTAAAATGTGGGTAGTAAATCCCTTGCAGATTTTAATCCTGCATTTATTTTTTTTAACTGCTCAATTTTTATTCCATGTTTTGTTTGCTTTTTTTTGGCTGGCATTATAAATTTTTTTCTACTCTCTTCCACACATGTATTACATTACAGCTCAGGGACCTCCTCCACATCCAGTTGAGCACTGCCTAATTATAGCTTGAGCTGGCCTTTTAAATAGGCATAGCATCTTTTCCATATAACTTCCCTCTCTGCCTTTTTCATTATGAAGGCAGACGTGCTACAGTTGTTTACAGCCACCTTGAGGGAGGAACCAAAATCAAAATGCCTTTAGCATTTTAGCATTTTAGAATGAGCACAGAGCTCATTCTGATCACAATAAACCCCTTCTGCTCTTCTTTTCAGAAGATGAAAAGAAAATAATACACTGAAAGGAGTTTTCCAGATAAACCTGGTAGGCAGGGCAACATGAGGAGCCTGATCTATCTCATCTTCTATGCTCTCAGCATAAAATTAGCTGAACCTCAAATGGAAGAGAGCTGTCTTAATTGTGAGTCTGAGCACTTGCCTTGAAACTCAACTGAGTCAGTGAACTGATTTAATTCCTTGTCCTTGTTAAAACAGGTTAAAAAATTCGATACTGCTGGGCTCCCATTACCGGTCAAAAGCTGGTCTTTAAGAGCTTGGGTTTTAATTGGAGTAGACTTGCCATGTCTTGTGATTTATAATGATTTTCACAGTATCTTTGAATTTCTCCTTTCAGCTCCAGCGCCTGGAAGCATCTCAGCGAACAAGAATACCCCATTTTAACTGGAAAGTGACTATGCATCTACTCTAGTTAGAAGAGATTGAAAATAGGACTCCTAAGGTGCAAACCCATCAGAAAAATTACCTCCTGCCCCAGCAATTTGTGTTTCACCTTTGAAGCAAATGTTCTTTCCAGGTCCTTAAATCAAGGGCAGTAATATCACTGTTAAGTTCGTAAGTAGCCACTGGCTGTACTGCGGCTTTTAATGTAGGAATAAAATTTTACCTATCTATAGCAGACAAAAGATACATTTGCAGGTTGGGTAGGTCCTGCCTGTATATCTTTCATACATCACTTACAGACCACTGATGGGAGTGTTTAGAAGACTGGCAAATCATGCCAACTTTAAACTCTAAACCAAAATTGTCTAAATTCATTCATTAGGAGCACTACAACATTGTCACTACATAGAGAAAACTCTTAGTCCTGAACAGTCTAAACTGATTGAGTACATGGTATCATAGGGCTAACATTTTGCGTTGCTGGCTGCAGTCTTGGCTGTTCATAATCACCAAGTTCCAGGTCATCAGGCCTGAGAGCTCATTGGTAAGAGTGCTCAGAACCCAAGTGACCTTCTTTCTTCCCTGATTTTCCTTGTTTATGCCTGGTGTTTTCATGCTATATACAGAGCAAGGCCTACATGCTCATCATTACCATTTCATGTAGTGCCCACGCAGCAGCTTCCAGCTAATGAAATGGAAAAAAGTTTTGAAATGTTGAAACTGGTGAGACTTCAGCTGTATTTGCATTTCCTTGATATTTCTTGAACTACAGAAAGTCTCTTTATTGATCAGTGACAAAATTTCAAATGCCCAGAATAAGACCAGACCCATCATTTCATTAAGAAGGTCACTATTTGAATATAACATGTCTGCATGACAATTTGCATGTGGCTTGATATAGCAGAGCTCCTCAAGTGCATTCAGCTCGAAGTAGGAAGAGCTATTCCTAAATCAGCAGCTGACTCAAGTACAGCTAAACATGCACCAAAATACTTGATGGGATGCTGCAGCATGGCCCCTCTCCTCTGGGTATCTCAGCAGTGGGTGTAGGGAACGGCTGCTCCCTAGAGCTGTACATTGATTTTAATACTAGGGGTTTGCCACTAGGCAGGAAAGGGGCTGGGATCTAAAAGCCACTGGCACTGTTGAGCTTCCCTTCTGCTGTCCCAGCTCCTCCAGCTTCACATAGGTGTCAGCTCTCAGAAGAGCACGCAAGTGGAAGTCCTTCCTGCGGAGCATTTAAATGCTTCTATGTGAAGAGATATTTTTTAAGGCTTAGAAAAATAAGCTTTTATTTGGCATTTACAGGGGTGTTTTGTTGTTGTTCAGTCCAAATTTGTTAGCTGTGTCTATTTTGGGGTTGCCTCTTGGTTGCAAGGCAAGCACTTTCTTCACCTGAAGGTGACAGTGGATTATTTAACCAGTTCCCTTAGTGAACAGTCAGTTAATCCTCCTAATCCTTCTCAAAGTGTTCTCTTGCTTTGCATGCTTGGAAGTGTAAAGGCACCAAACTTCAGCTGAAACATTATACTGCAGGATCCTCACAGTAGAACTGAATAATCCAAACAAGTCCTTCTGGATCAGATAATGCCCAGCCAGTCCTTAATGAGATTTTGAAGCAGGAGCTGACATGTGTCCTGTGGCAGGGATGGATGCACATGCCAGGGATGGCTACAGGGGTAACTTCAGAGCCCCAGACCCCACTGCAGCAGCAGCATGATGCTGCCCCAGCCACCAAGTCAACAGTGGCTTTTGCTGCACGTTGTACGTCGTATGTTTGGAACAACACAACCACAATCCAGGAAACCTGCCAGGCCTCAGACCTGTATTGGAACAGGGCTTGTGTGAATATATATAACTGCAAGCTGTAAAGAATACTTTAGATACTGCTGCAGCAAGAAGTAATGATTGAAAAGCCAAACTCTCCCTGGAATTCTGTGTTTATGAAGGTCAGCTTTCACCCCTCTATAAATTATCAGAATCTGTCCTTTGCCTCTCTGAAAACACCAAGAGCTTCAGACTATCTACCCTACAGCCCACAAGCTCTGGTGGAAGACCCATATTCACAATCATAAAAGAGTCACAATACCAACAGGTAAGTTGCTACCTAGAGCCAAGGCAGGGAATTTATGGATTGTGGATGGCCAGAAATGTGAATGTTTTGGTCTCATGCATACCCATACAGCTGCCCTTTTCTTACTGATCTCCACCAGAAAGCCTGTGAAAGCTGGAGAACTCAACCTGTATCAAGGAAAAGCTGCCCCAGCCCCTCACTGTTCTCAGGAATCTCTGCAGACTTCACCAAAGCTTTCGCAACCATGCAGGGAGCTGAACTCTAGCAAGGCCCCTCCCTGAAAGTGCTAGGGACAGGGGAAGCCTCATGCAAAGGGTTTGGGCAGGCGCCAGATCTAATGAGGTGCACTAGAGAAACCCCATCCCCATTGCTGCAGGGGCACCCTGCAGGTTAGACCATTTCAATGAGGAGTGATCAGGACCAAGGCAGCTGTCTGCCGTAGCACCACCCCTCTGCCCACCACCTCCATGTCCACAGTGGCCTGCACCAGCTGAGACCCCAGGGAGGGATCTCCAAAGAGTCTCTCCATTGACTGATGGGGATCTCAGGAAGATTGGCCTCATTAGGATGAAGATGCACTTTGAGTGTAGCCCCTAAGTCATAATCAGATAGACAGGCGAGCAAAGAAAGTATCGTGCTGGTTTTCTGTATACATCTTTCTTGTCTTTCCCCTGGAATTAACTAGGCATAAAGAAAAGCCAGTGCAACTGTTTATTGTCCATGAACTACTTATAGCAAACAGTTTTTCACTATGTCAATTATCAAATAGAAAAAATACAGCTTGTTTTTTAGTGATACTCAGAAGCTTTGAAATTCAAAAAAAGAACTTACTGTATACAAAGGAAACAAATTACAGGCTTTTGAATGTAGAAAGTAGGTTTTTTGGTAGAAATAATTGTTCCAAGCTCTCCTCTTTCTGTTTCTTTGCAATAAAGCATCCAACATCCTGTTCCAAATATTTTTTTGTCCAAATGAAATAAGCAGACCTGAAAATGTCTCTGCCTGCAGGTCCATCCAATTTTTACAAGTGTATAAGGGGTCCAAGAGATGAACAGAATAAGTGTTGCTTCAACTAAAAATCATGGAAGAGTCTCTCTGGCTTTCCCGGGGTTTAACTCAGGCCCCAGAGGGAGGTTATGTTGCCAGCTGTGCTAATTGTCCCTGAGCACACTGCAGCTACAATTTGCAGTAAACATTAACTGCTTCTCTACTGGAATTTTCACATTTGCCCATGAATATATTATAGGAAACCCAAGAAATGGTACAGAACTTATGGACCAGATGAATTTATGTAAGTGCTCATCACCTCAGCGAACAGTTCTCGTGAAAGGTAGTGAGAAATCAACTGTGAATAATTCCTCCCCCGTCCTACCAAGAGGGAGAGGGAGAAGAGATACTTTACAGTCTCACTCCAGGTGTCGGTGATTTTCTCCAGGGCTTTCTTAGCTCACATGCTTTTTAGCAAATTAAATCAGTATTTAAAAAAATAGTTTTTACCAAAACTTTGGAGAGAATATTCCTAATGGAGAATGGCGCACCCAAGCTCCAGTGCAGCCAGTTTAATATCCTGACATTTGCTGGTAGCTGGGATTATGCAGAATGAGGAAATCTGGGATGTACTTTAGGCAGGTGAAAGCCATGCAAGCACATGGACCTGTGTTCTCTTACAGCCTTCCTGCCAGTAAGCTGGTTTTAGGTTGTAATGTCCTAGCTAGGCTGAATGGCTACTGGGAACTGGCTTTTTGATTCACAAAGTAGCAGTCATCATTGTGCTTACATTACCTTTCTGTGGCAGAAGCCAAGATGTTCCTGTGGTGGAGTATCTCTGCGCCTCCTAACACAAATTTCTACCTGTATAGCATGCTACCCTGTATAGACTTTTGCAATTAGAAGATGACCTGTTAATTATTTGCTTCCTCAGGTATGCATTGATTAGTGTATCTACACTGCAAGCAGGAAAATGCCGTAAGATTCACATAATTTGGCTTCCTGAACTTGCCTAACTAGGTTTTGATTTTTACATCACCATGAAATCATAGCAGAGGCTCCTCAGGTGCTGGGCAATTCCCCAGGCTCCCATTTTGCACTCTGCTTCTGAAGAGCACTGCAATGACATGTGAATTACTGAACACCTGGATTGGGCTGATGTGTTGACAGTATGAGCACCAGCGTTACTGAGATGCTGTTTTGTCTGTGCTCAGCCAGAGGTGTTACTTGCCTGCCATGCGCTGCAGCAACACTGGCTGTGAGGATGGTGGAGCTGTGACATGCTGCATTTTATGCTGCTCCAGCTGCCCCAGCTGTGAGTATTTTCTCTTCCTGCCCTGGGAAGTGGGTATTAAACATCAACATGGGAGGCTGGACAAAGCTGCAGTCCAGTTTAGGAAGAGGAAATGTTCCTGCAGGCTGCATGGATGTACAAAAGACAGGAGCATTTAAACCAATAACGATTCCTCCAGAGAGAACAAGCCCCTGTCTGTCCTTCTGAGTGGGTGGTGAGACCTGGTTGGGTTTAATACCTATTTCCCCAGGTCTGCAAATGTGGTCATTGCTAATTCTCTGTCTGAACAGCACTTGACACAAAGGGCTTCTTGACTACGTGCCTATGTACTACAAATCAAAGCAGAGAAAGAGGGTGGTGGCTTTCCTTCAGAGACGCTCTTTGCCGTAGGACCGCGACCTTACAGCTCTTGTGCTCCATTAATCCCTGCAGGTGACATCCTATTAAATGTCCTTATCACATTCCAGAAGTTTATTTCATACATATTTCATGGACTGTAAGTGGAACAGCTGCTCCCTCGTGGCACTGTTAATAGCACAGGTCTCCTCTACTGGGAGTCCCGTCCTCCTCTGTGCTGCCTCAACCCTGCCCTTCTGCATCACCAGTGCACAGACAGGCTGCTGCTGCTGCCAATTTAACACTTTGCTTTGTATCTCAGCCTGAAAGCACCCAAATAAAGGTCCAATGAGGTCTACCAGAGGAGGAGGCCGGGAGAGCTGGGCAGGAGCGAGGAGAGGTCAGGCTACACCAAGGCTGACCAGCCTGGTGTGGTGTTAATCCTGCATGGCTGTGTCTGTGCTACTAAATGAAACAGGCCAGGGGCAGTCCTTTGCCCTGAGAGCAGGGGGCATGGCCTAGATGCCATGCACATGGCTAGGCTCACTTCCCTGTTAAAATGGAGCAATAATATCCACTGGTGCCCCTGGTGAAGGGTCCCAGTATCATGCTACCTGGGCCATGCATGAGCATGTGAATCTATGGGGCTCAGCCAAATGTGTGCCCTGGGCATGTTTTGTTTAGCAGTAAGATGGGACCTTTGGGACTAGTGAGGAGCACAGAGTCAGGGGCCATCCTTATGGCAGGAAAGAAATCTCCAGGGTTTTGATGGGGAGCAGAGTCCTGCACCGCTCCCTGTGCGCCTGGAGGGTTTGTTGAAAAAAGAAGGACCAGCAGAGATGCAGTCCTGACAAATTTAGGGGAATTTGGGGGTAGGTGAATCCTGTCCCACTCTTTAATTTTAAACTGGAGTTTAGCTGAAGTTTGAGCAAGCCAGTGAATGAGGATTTGCACCCAGCCATGTGGGAAGACAAAGGTCAGGTGTGGCAAGCTGTGTGCTCTTCTAAAAATGATGCTAAACCCGAGCTGATGTTGCCAGACTATGCTGAGGGATTAAGACCTCCTGCCAAAGAAATCAGTGTAATGGCTGGGCCATCACAACAGTCCAAAACACTTAGATCATGACACAGGCAAAGAGCTTGCCTCCTACAGGGGATAGTTTTGGATTTGTGGTAAGCCTGGTGGGACTGAGACTAATAATACAACATGTCTTTTTATCTCATTCGCCATGTCATGTGCAACCTGGTGTCCTGGGATGGCAATCTGGAATTTCTGAATCAAACACAGCAGACAGGGAGTAATAAAATGTGAACTTGGCAGAAGTGCAGAGCCCGTGAGCACCCAGTCTTGAAAAAAGACTGATTTCAGAAGGACAGATCTCCTTCCCCCACTGGAACAGGACTTGGTGGGTGCTGGGTGCTCAATGGAGATTTTCAGGGCGGGTGCTCAGGATGCTGCAGACAGATGGTTGCAGTTTTCGTCTCTGTGGCGCACTCCGAAGGCTGGTCAGAAAACTCATCACCTCCTGCGTGGCTTCTGTGATGTGTTTTGGACAAGACATGCAGCACTGAGAATGCAGCCCAAACCCGAGGTTAGATTTGAAGGTGGGGTCAGCAACATTTCTTACTGAGATTACAGTTATTTTACAGGCACTGGTCTGCTAAAGTGCCAAAGGCATTTATGAAATTCATAGCTTGAACAATTAAGATAACCTGGATCTGGGCTGAGTGTTTATGGACTGAAGAACAGAGCATGGTGCTGGGAGGGAAGAAAAGCATCCCAAATAACCCTGATTTTAGAAGCAGTCTCTGCGGGCTGAAACTGAGGTGTGCTTTTTGTGCTCTTGCCTACTGCATTTTTAAATCTGTAGTAGTCTGAATTTCTGCTGAAGAAGAGATTTTGAGATTAGTTGGAGCCCCCCTGTTATTTATACAATCACGTTTTTACTTGCACCTTTCTGCCCAAAATCTCCCTGATATTTCCAAACTGATTTGCCTGGGTAGTGCAATACATCCAGAAGCACTAGCCCTGGCCACACATAATGGTAAATACTCTTTAGGCACCACTACTGAGGTGAGCTCAATCCTGCTCAAAAATGTTTGTGGCTGGATGCAGAAAGCTTTGTTCCCCACATCTGTCTAGAGATCTGTTCATGCCTGTTGTCGCTGGATGTGGTCCTGAGTCCTACTGAGCTCTTTGGTCCAACAGCATTTTCTAAGACACTGCCACTCGTCTGTCACCAGTTTCCCTGAATTTGAGGAGGACTCTGCCTCTGCCTCTGCTTGGCCACTTTTCCTTGCAACCGAGTTTAATGCACTCTCTTTCTTAGGGCACTGCGAGGGCAAGACCTTCTTTTCTTTCCAAGTCAAATGCCTTCGGAGAGAGTAGGCAGGCAAGGGCATGCACAGTCATGCCTTTGGGAGGGGCAGGAAGTGCCTTGGCTCAGAGTATCCCTCACATCCTGCCCTCCCCCCCTCCACGCACGCACTTCTCCATTGCTCCTTGGCTGACATTTCCCCAGCAACACCCCTTCCCTCAGGTTGGTCATACCCAAGCCACATGCCGGCAAACCTCAGCAAATAATTGGCTCAGAACCAGTAATTTCTTATTACAAGGAGGGCTGCACATAGAAAACAACACAATCCCTTATTGCCTAGGTAATCATCATCAACATCAACCGCTGCCAGTGCGTTGTGGTGGAAAGACTGAACTTTAGCTCAAGATAATGAACCAACATCTCCCTAATGTTTCCTGGGATAATGAGTTTCTGGTCTGACATGGCACAGATTGCCACTTCTCTCCAAGAGCATAGAAAGCCCCACAGGAGTTCTGCAGAGGATCAGAGCATGGATCCTCGGCTGTTTCTGCTGGAATAAGAGATAATTTTGTTAGCCAGGGTTGACACAGGTCAATGTCATGTTATTCAGCCTGAGCAGTCTGTTAGGTGTCAGACGGTTGCTAGGTCCGATGGGCAAAGTACTGATGTTGATATATTTATCAAGTTAAGCCAAAGAGTGTACTGATCTGCACCCCTTACCCTCTCTTGCAGGGAAGAGTTTCAATGAGTAGGAATTCACATTTGCTGCTAGTTTAGCCAGGCCTCCTATCTGGATGTCCCATGATCCACAAAATGTCTGAAAGATGGCAGATAACACCTCTTCCAGTCAAGAAGAACTGGAATAGACTTCAGAGGGGCAGAAGCCAGAGGTGCTTTCAGCCAATGCTTTCAACACAACACTCTCAAGCAGAGCATCTTGTAGCCACCTGTGGCAGCATTTGCACCATGCAAATTGCTAGCACCAAGCAGCACACCCAACAAGGATGGAGAGGAAGTGGGGTGCCTGGCTCCAGTTGCTGTAAACACTGCTGTGTGCTGGCAGGTCACCTGCTCACTGCTACAGGATTATGTCCATGGCCTGATCTAAAGTCACGCTGACAGATGGTTTGGTAGCACCCAGGTTTGATATTAGTGGATGCTTAATCAAGCCCTGGAAGGGCAAGCAAGTAATTTTCTGTTTCAGAGAAGGGAATGAATGATAATGCGTTAGCAGAGGATATGATCCTCCCAAAGAAAGGTATGATAGCTGAGCAGGGAGCCAATGTCATTGTTTTTTCCCTTAGCCATATCACGCTCAAGCCTGCAGGCATAAACGTAGGTGTCTGTGTACTGCTCACTTATTGCTATCTGACTGCAGGTAATGAAGCCTCCATCTGCTCATGTCGAGATGTGTTAATTGATTCGGTATAAAGCAAATGTGGACTTAACTGTTCATCAATGACTCGCAAATTGTGATTGCTAAGACAGGAAGAGGACAAGGAATATTCATCACAAAGAAAAGTGGAAGCTTAACCTTAGTGTTGTAGCTATCTATTATTAAAAGACTTTGCTCCCAATACATTACTGGCCAGTAGTTCTGTTAAATGTTTTTGTTCACTCTTAACACTTGTCTTGCAAAAAGGCCAGATAAACATGTCTAGCAAACTTCCAAATGGCTAATCATGATGAGCAGCCAAGCAAGAGGAAAAAAGCACTGGGGAAACGCAGGCTGAGGGTGCTGGTTTGGGCTGTTCCACAATTTGGCTGTTCAGACTTTTTTTTCTGGGTTAGATATAGATGGTCCCTAAAGCTCAGCTGCATTTCATTGCCTGGAGCAAGAACCTGGGTTGTTGAGAGTATCTATGTCTGGCTTCTCATTTGTTCCATAATCACAGAATCATAGAATGGTTTAGGCCGGAAAAGACCTTAAGATCATCTAGTTCCAACCCCCTGCCATGGACAGGGACAGCTCTTCTCCCACAAAGAAGGAGGAATCACACACTGTACCTGGGTTAAGAGCACTCACACAGGCGAGGAGCCACATGGCTTTTTGATGCTGCAGAGCTGGGCTGTGAGCTTTCAGAAGCAGACTCTTCTGCCCATAGCCCTGTAAAAGCACACAGTCAGCTGAAAGCACCAGGCTGTGTTGGCACAACAGCTGGTGGCTACCTAGTAACTGAAGGCAAACCTTCCTCGCAGGGAATATTTACAGGCTGCCTCATAAATGACTCTGGAGATTTAAGAACTCACACAACAGCTGTATGAGATAGAGCTGAAAGCTTTTCACATAGCGGTAGTGCTGATATGGTTGTTCACAGAGATAAAAATTGTATTTCTACATGGTGCCAGGACATAGCTTATGAAAGACTCACTTCTTTTCATGTAAGAGAACTAAGCCAGGCTGTGTGCACACAGACATCTCACTCTGGGATGGAGTAAGGGGAGAACCTGCCTGGCATCAGCGGCAGCTCTTGGACAAACACCTACTCAGAAATAACTTCACAGTAACTCACCCCTTTTTTACAGAGATGAGCGCTCTGTCTTTGCTTGTACAACCAGTTACCAGGCTGCAAGCAACAGGCTGTAAATTCTCAGACACCCTTGTTGCTTTGTGTCCATTCCTGTTCCAGGGTGACTGGACCCTTTGCTGGAGATTTTCCGCACGTTGGTAGCTACAAGGGCACCAATCAGTCCTGATACAAGAGCACTGAGCATCGAGGCCTGACTACAGAAAGCTGCACTTCTCTGCCTATGCCTCTGACCCTGCTGCACCAACGTCTTTCTTTCACCACCAGTAGAAATTTCCTCCACCACTCAGAAATGAGTTAAAGAAGGCTGATTGTTTTTCCTATTTGAATGTGTTCTACTGTGGCTTCCACCATCAGTCCCCGTCAGGTATTTCTGTACTAGTTTGCAGATTACTTTTACTTTGAACAACTGCTGACTACATATTTTTCTCTGTTCCCTTAATGCTTTGTATCTGTGAGCAAAAGTCTTCTGGTTCAAGCATAAAGCCCAGAAATGGCACCCATCACAATAACAAACTGTTACTCATGCAGCAAAGGCCATGCCTGCTCTGCCCCTGAAGATGTTGCTGGCACAGGGGCCCATAGCCACAGGCATTTATCTTGCACACATGCCTGCTCTGTCTGCTCAAACTGCAGCTCCATTCAGCAGCACATTCTAAGCTCTAACAGTGTGGGAGAGTGTGGCCACAATAATCTGCATCTCTGTGACCTTGACCCTGATTGCTGAAACTAATTTGTTTTACAGTGGGTTAAGCTCAAAAGCCTCTCCATACTTTCTGACAATAATGGCTAGACAAGAGAGTGGGGTGAAAGCATATCCCACCACATAGCCGTGATTCCCCTACTTTTAGTTATCTTCCAGCAGAAACTCATTAACTGCAAGGTCTGATGTTTAGCAACACTGCAAGAAGATGCCTTTTAATGCCTTTCCTTACAGCTCAGTGAAAGATGAATGCTGTGTTCCAGAACTCAGGTCAATTCAGAACAAGTGGGAGCATGTACTGGCTGAGATGTAAAATATTTTGATTTTGCTAACTTTCTCCAGCACTTCTGCATTATTTCACCTCTGCTATTTTATCTCCTAAATGCTATTCACCATCTTAATTGCCTGTGGGGATGATAGTGTCACTGCTGTTGCAGGTGAATTGATGCTTTCTTTACGCTTGCCCTGACTTTTAAAGTAGTATGGAGCCAGCTATTAAAGACTAAAATTGAGGTGTCCTTCTCTTTATCCTTCTCTCATTTGTGGTGCCTTAGAAGTAATTTCAAGTTGTCTTTTTCCCCCAGTTTTGTCCAGGGTTGCGTGTAATTTTTTACCGGTCTAACTGCATTGCCACATGGGTATGTAGTTTGACTCATATTACTGCAGCTTATGTCCAGTTGAAACTGTTGTACAGAAATCAGAGGAGTATCTTCTGGCTCTAGGCTTGCTGTGAAAAGAAGTCTAAAATTAATAAAACTGACAATGAAAACAATAAAATAAGCCTAATAAAAATATGATAAGAACAAGTTTAAAAATAAAGGAACTCGGACAGAGAAGAAGGGGCTGTGAGCTGTCAGCAGCTGTAAACGTTCATGTGACTTGTGGCCCATACTTGGGTTATTGTAATCTTCTCTGCAACATTTTTCTGTGTTATCCTGGACTTTTCTGGTCATATTCATCTTGCATGACTGTGAAGGTAAAAAAGATCAATACCCTCCAGAGAGCTGTAAATGTCTGTCTTTTGTCAAATAAATTGTCATTTGGAGGTCTCTTTCTCCCCATTGACTGTAGTGTGATACTGATTTTGGAAGAGATAATCCCACCCATGAGACACTGAAAAATAGTGATGATTCTCTGCCTGCCACACATTCCCTATTGTATTCCTTTTGAGGGCTGGCCTCACTAACAAGTCAGTGTGAAACAAAGCTGAATGTGAATGAAATATTGCAAGAGAGAGTTCTGTGATCATTAAAATTTGTAAGTCTTATTCATCAATGTCCTCAGTGATTTTTAGGATGGAGATCGGTGACCAGCAAACATCAACAATATGGGGCAAGATGTTCTTTTTCGGTTTTCCGCACAGAAAATATGAGTCCTTAAGATCTATACTGTGCCGATGTCTCATCCTGGAGACACTAGCCATGGGTACTTACATTTGTTATTACTGAAGCTCCCTAAGACCTGAAAGACCAGCAGCAGAGGCAGTTAGGTCCCTACCTTGTGCCTCCATTGCTGTGCAGTACTTTTCCAGTTTTCCCTGAGGGAGAACAGATCTGAATCCAAATCTTCACATCCCATGTGTGTCTATCACAGCGATCCTGCTGTGGAAATGGAGGTATAGTTTGCTGTGGTTTGAAAAAATTATGCCTGTGGCATCTGAGGATTTGTTCAAAGCATCTAGCTCGCTGTAGATGGTGAGATGCATGCAAATGCAGTTAGTTGCTACTTTTGTGACTGAGTGCTCTGAATATCTAATTGTTTTTCCATTGCTTCTGCTGATCTGATGTCCCTGCTAATTTTGGGACCTTCAGTTTTGTTTTGTGCTTCAGTAAGCCTCAAAGGATATGCTGATGCTAATGTAAATGTCATATGAACTATCTTTCAGGCTCTTCTGATTTGCTGGATAGCCAGTTTTTATACAGCAATAATACATGGCATCTCTGGGCAAGGACACTATGCACTGTAGGCTCTGAAAGATGAAAAGCCCTATTTCTTGCTTTGAGGAAGGAACTCAACAGAGCCAACCCATTTAGCTTTCAAAATACAAGGCTAGACGTCTTAACTCAAAGAGGAGACTAAAAATCACCAATGCCTAAGTGGACTGTAATGTCTCTGCAGCTGCAGAAAAGGTAGCTGGCTCTCAGGTACCTTCAGAAGGGTTGTGGAATCTCCTTCTTTGGAGACATTAAAAACCCACCTGGATGTGCTCCTGTGCCACCTGCTCCAGGTGGCCCTGCTTTAGTCGGGGTGTTGGACTAGATGATCTCCAGAGGTCCCTTCCAACCCAAACCATTTCTGTGAAATGATGACAGCATTTAAGACTTGTTTTGACCTGTCGTATCCTCTATCAGATAATTCAAGCAACTGCCTACTCACCCCATGGCTGGTGTGAATCCTGTTCTTGAGAACTTAGCTAGGTTCATATACTAAAAATATAGACCTCTGCCATCTGGCCAAGTCCAGCCTTCCTAGCCCCAAAGCTCCCTTTGGGGGAAGTCAGTATGATCTGTGGTGTTCAGGGACGCTGTCCCAACAGCAGATACCTACAATAGGCAGATGACTTGCATGTGTTAAGTGCCTGGGTTTCCTGCACTAACTCTTTGAGGGAGCCTATGCTGGCTGGTTCTGTGGGCCTTTCTGTGCTGTAGTCATGCAGCCATTGTGCTAAGAGCCATGGGCCTCACACCTCCCTGGCACGCACAATCCTGCTATGGACAATGTGGCAATATTCAGGCTCCTTTGTACATCTTCAGCTTTTTGTGGAGTGATGGTGCCTGTTCAGGTG
This sequence comes from Psittacus erithacus, assembly GCA_009867235.2. Lineage (NCBI taxonomy): Eukaryota > Metazoa > Chordata > Aves > Psittaciformes > Psittacidae > Psittacus > Psittacus erithacus. The sequence goes on along the minus strand of WYDI02026787.1, from coordinate 55,659 downwards.
ATGGTGTCTGTTCGGAAGTCCTGCAGATCATCACATTTAAGATCTGTTGAGCTGACTTAAGTGATGTTTGTCTTCAGTTCCCACAGGGACACACAGTAGCTATGTGTGAAATACATGTTGTGATTACAAGTACAGTATGTTGCTGCAAATTTGTGTTCATACAGATAAGACATCAGTGCTTCAAGTGGGTCTTCTAAGAAGATACTTGTGATTACACTAGAGAGCAGGTGCCAACTTAAAAGTTAGCCAATTCTTAGCAAATTTAAAAAACTCGATGTTCTGCACTTAGTATGAAAGATAATGATGAGAGCAAAAATGAACATAGTCTGCTCCAATTATGTAAGAATGGCTTTGAAGGATTATGCGCTACTTAATTAGTAGGCTGGGAAGAACTTGAGATAGTCACAGCAACTTTAAATATAGACTGGAGCCTTAAGTTTGAGTATGTGAGGCATGAAGAGGGAGATTTGGCACAGGCCACGTGAAAGCTGAGAACATCCAGATCTGTCAGAAAAAGAAGAAAAAATAAAAGCTCCAGTGTGAAAAATATTCGGCGCGGTATCTGAATCTCTGGGTTAGCATTTCAAGTGGAACCATTGGGTTCGCTCTCTATTCTTTCTGCTTTCCTAATCAGAACTAAATCACTTGGTTAAATAAACCATCTTTTTAAAGATACAGCCTTTAGTGTCTTTGGGCTCTTTGTTCATAAACAGCAGGAGTATGTGTTTTTGGAGTGGGGCAGAAGTTTCAGCCCCTGGCAACTGCATTCTCTAATCTATGTGTCTTGAGGTCAGAAGTTCAGGCACATTCCACAGCTCAGGCGTGCTTATTGGACCTCTGTTCAGTGCTAAGTCCTTTTTTTCCCCACAAGTCTTTGCGTGTCCATGCAGACATACGTATCTCTGTAAAAATATATAGGAACGTTCTGTCAGATGGCATAAAAAGTAAACGTAACATAATTTGGCTCTTCTGAAGTTGCTAGGAACTAGCTCTGTAAATCAAAAAGTGATTTTTTAAGTAGTTGGTCTCAGTTCTAACAAATGAGCTGCCTTCAAATTGCTGATAGGTTGGGGAAAGTTTCTTTCTACGCGATATGGAATATTTGAATTTGCTATTTCATTTTTGCAATGGTGAAGGTATATAGGATGTTGTGTAGAGAAGCTCAACTATGAACAAAGTTGCCTGGTGTAGAGCTATTCACAGAATGAGCCATCACAGCTGCAGGAACAGACCCTTGTGTTGAGGGGACACTGACAATGGGAGCAAGAGGGAGTCATAAACCCAACCCTGTTCGTCGTCCCAATCTAGCAATCCCAATAGGCTGAATCACAAAGTATGAGGATATTCAGGCAAAGATCATGTTACATTCACTGTGTTTCTATATGCTTTCCCCAGATTTCCCTACCAGTCAGTATGCTGGGTTAGATGAATCTTTGTTCTGGTTCCCTAATGAATTCTTGTGAACCCTATGTGCTCTTCCATGGCCTCCTGTATGATTCTCAGCACAAAAAAATGAAGGAGACACCTTTGCATGTGGAAAGGAGTTAGGGTATTTACCATGTGTGCTGGTTAATGTCATGTATAGCACTGTTTCCCTTTGAAGAAGAGAAGTTTTCTAGCTCTCATGGACAAAGTCCAAGAAGGACGTAAGCTGGGACAGAGCAGGAAGGGGCTCCCCATCAGTGTGGAAGCGCAGATGCAGGCTTGGGAACCAGAGCTGAGGGGTTCCAGTTAAAGAAAAACGTTTTTTGAGTGTTCTATAGGCAGAGAGTAAAATAAACCTCAAGATCTCCAAAATGCATAGCGCCAGGAGAGTATTCGGGCACTGATGTACAATATTTAGTAATTAAGATCAATGGCACTCAGATGTTTCATGCTTTTCCTGGTGGATATTAATGTGATTCAAGGTGAAGTGGATTAGCCATTGCATGGGAAATCCTTAGATTTCTGCTTCAGAACATGCCAGGGAAGGGAAGAGCCTAGGGCAGGCTCATGGCAGACATACACCCTCCTTTCCTCGGGTTGATGAGAAGCATTTTGAATTTGGATTTCCCAAACCCCCTGTAAGTGTGGGACAGACTTGCCCAAGTTTTCCTTGGGAGGACAGGCTTTGGTGGCGCCGCCAGCAGAGTATGAATTACAGTAAGAGCCTGCAAGCCTACTTAGGCATCTGAATGAGGCCTGGGTTAAGCCTTTGCTCTTTCATCAGTATATTTTAGCACAGGACTCCCACGCAGTGTGTTGGCTTTTGTGAATGTGCTGCCTGGTGCCGAGGAGGGCAGTGGCAAGGCAGACAAGCCAATGAAAGGGAAGATTTCTCTGGTTCTGGTCCCCCTCCTACTCCAACAATTGCATGGGGAGACTATTTAGGGAGACCACCCAGGCAGAATATCCTTTCCCTCCGCCCCCCTGGTTACCCACAGCTATTTGTTTTGTTGTGTTTTTCATCGGGTCAGTTTCCAACCTGCCTTCCTCACTGGGGACATCACACCGAGATGTGAGTGCTGGTGCAAAGGGAGAAATGTGGGAGCTGATGGAGGGGCACTGTCACGGCAAGCTGGGATACTCTGAGCTGTGGTACCTCCCAGCATGCCCGAATGTAAATGTGTAAAAGGCATCAGAATCAATAAACAATCTTCATGCTATGCATCATGCAGTGTTTGGCAGGAGAATAAGGCCAGCGCTGTGGATAACCTTACACACTTAAACCTGATCAGGATCCTCATGTTAATCTGGCAGCATGGTGTTGCAGGAGTGACCCCTCTGACTTCAGTGGAAATGCTTGCGTCAGTCACCTGAAGCAAAGGCTCTGAGTGGGGGAAACCCACAGCAGCACAAGGCTGGCAAAGTCTGCTCCCGGTTCAGTCGAGCCTCCCCTGCCAGGACTCTCTTTCAGCTGTATTGATTAAAAGGAAATAAAAAGCCGTTTCTTTTTGTTCACATACATAGCAAGTTGTAGCAGTGCCTTGGGCTAAGATAAGGGAATGTGGGGATTACAGCTATCTAGGCCACAGAGCAGTGAGCTTTCTGTGAGGAAATGCTGCAGGGAGGCAGAAACACTTCTCTGTATGTTCAGACAGATGGAGCATTAACATCAGCTTTGAAAACCAATGGGAGAAGAGCATGCAGGCGAGTCAGTGCCTCTTTAAAGCAATGGACTGTGTTTTTCAGACCTCCTAGTCCCAAACTTTTCTATCCAGCAAATGATCCTGGATTTCAGTAGTCTGTATTCAAATGCCAAGAATATTTTGCTCCTATTCACTTTATTTTAAATGCATATGAACTCCAGAAGCTGTGGTATATAGGTGTATAGGATCAACAGCTGTGTTGTATTTATGAAGATAAATATACAGACAGATCTCCATACCCTGGCAATGATCTTAAGGGTCCTGAATTGTGCACACAGGCTTCTGCAAGTGGCTCTTTCCTTTTCCCACACTGGGGAAGACACCAATCAGCAAAAAAAATTCTGTCAAATCCCATTGACTCCCAAGCGCTGCCCCCTGCTTCAGTCTAAGCACAGCACCGCCTCAGAAGAACTAAGAGAGGCAAACCAGCCCACAGAGCCCCTGCATGAACAGCCCATACCGAATCCCGCAGCCCAGCTTAGCCCTTTTAAAATGTTTTGGGGGTGATGTCAGCACCTGGGTTGCCAATGCACTTGTTGGTCTCCTCCCTCAGAGTACTTCAGTTCCCACTCAGGGACTGGGCATCCAGACCGAGTGGGAGATAGGCAGGAGCCTGGAGGGGAATTGTATCTGCAGTCGCCCAAAGTCCAGAGGCAGAACCACTGGACTCCATTTACTTCCTCAAGGTAAAGAAAGTTTGGATTACTTATTAGGTCAGATTTTCTCTTGTCCAGGGACATAGGAGGCTAGCAAAATAACTTGGGAATGTAGGAATTTGTTAACTGCATGTACTGGGCTTTTAATGTTTAATCTGCAGACTAAGATGGTTTGTATTTAAAGTGTCTGTCTTCATGCTGGTACAGTCTCAGGGATTCTCCTGTTTGCACTATAGATGTTACAGCCTAATCTGGCTTCTTCTGCTGAAATTCTGGTTGTGTGGCTGAAATCCTTTGTCTAGAGTTCATTTTGTTAAAGGTTTCTATTATATTTGCATGTCAACCAGATGGGATTAGTGCATGACATTCATGCTAAAGTGTTCTCATTTCTCTGCATGAACTCCAAAACCATACAAAATTCAAAACTTGCTGTGATAAAGTAAATAAAACCAATAACCACGAGAAAGGTTTTCGAACACAACTTGAATGGGGTTTCTGAAGTAAGAGATCTATAGCAGCTTGAAAGTGCAGGAAAGTCAGAAGGTTCTTGAGAGAGTTCTATTTAATTTGTAGGATTAACTTACAAAATTTATGAAGTTCTTCAGAAATGAAAGTACCTGACCTGAGCTTCTCCTGGTACTTTTAGTGGTAAAGTAAATAATTCAGATTCATCAGTCTTTCTCTATAATAGTTTGCACCCAGTTTGGTTTTTTTTAATGAAAACATGCAAAGAAATATAGGAATTTAAAGAGCTCTAAACAGTGCTGCAGTACAACATGGATCTATTGAAAGTAATAAACGGGGCTTGGGCATAATTTATTTGAAAATGCTTGCACAAAGCAGCACTAATTTCCAGCCGTGTGGTGTATTTTGGGGTGACACTGAGAAATGCTGGAAATCAAAAAAGATGATAAGCTGCCAGACATAGCATTTACTTTTTAGCGTCCCCTGTGCCTACTAACTCCTTGCTGCTGGAACAACTTTTATTTACAGCCATATAAATAGCCCTGCTGAACCTGCCACCTCGATGCATCTGTTCTTCACATATTTTTCTTTTTCCCTTAAAAGAGCCTGTGACCGGAAGGTTGAGCTCAAGGACACTCCTGGGCAACTCACTGAAGTTTTCCCTTTGCTCTGCCTGCTGACCTCTGCTCTTTCCTGATTATTCCCAAAAAATGGAGCGATCCACACAAGAACTTTTCCTTAACTTCATGATTGTCCTGATTACCGTATTGCTCATGTGGCTCCTCGTGAAGTCTTACCAGGAATAAAAGACAATCAGAAACTGTGGGAGGTGATTTAAGTGTGTGTCTGCAGAGAAAAGTAGCACCCACAACACACCGCTGTGATTAGCTTTCAGGCAGTCGAGGATGTTGCGAATCTCTTTTTTACTCTCTCGTATCTGTTGCCTGTGCTAATGTTTGTGATGGGCCTATGATGGTGTAAGTATTTTATTCTGCAGTGATCCAGCTGTAAAATGTAAAATGCAAGATCCTTAGGAGCTGTTTGACTTGGCTGTCTCCTCCAGTAGTTACTGTGAATGCTGTAGCCCCCTGCCCACCATGCCAGCTTGTTTGGTGTCGGTGGTAGGTACTCAAGGGCATAAAACTGCAGTACAAAATGTAACCGTCTGCATTAACCAGCATGAGAGGCACAAACTCACTTAGCAGAAGGGAATGTGAAACCTCTACTTTCACTTGCTCGTTTCACTTCAATAAAGAACACGTAAACCCATTTTTTGTAGCATTCTTTATCCTTCTCCCAGCCTGACTGCAACTGAGAGAGACTGGTTCGCTGCGGGACCTGCTGATAAGCGTGGTATAGGGTGATGTGTGAGTCTGGTGGTTTACTTGTTACTCCCACCTGCATTTTTATTTGTATCATTTAAAAATTGCTGTGGAGTGGAAATCCTGCAGCTTAACACCTGTGTGCTCACAAGAATGAGTTCACTTTTCTGTCCAGAGTGACTTATGCTGTTGATGCCTGTGGGTATGGGCTTCAAATAGAACCTCTGTCCCAGAGAGGCATTGTCAATAATTGCATTTTCTGAAGCTGGATTTCAGGCAGGGATTCCCAGGACCCTATTTTTGGCCAGGCTATGCTTGGAGCAGTGCCTGGAGGGACAAGCCTGGGTCAGCTGCAGTTGCTGGCGCCCCAGCCCTGCTGCAAGCCCTGCGCAGGGCAGCAGTCCCTTGGGGTCTATTGCAGCATGCCAAGTGCCATGGCAAAGCCATGCTCAGCTTCGGTAGAGCAAGGTGTGAGTGTGTCGGGGTTGCTGTGATGGTGTTGTCACCTGCTAAAAAATCTTGAGCCAGCCTGAAGAGCCCACAACCCCTGGGTTTGTGAAATCAGCAGTGTAACTCCTCCTGGGCATTCCCCATCAGTTATTTTAATGGCTTCAGAGAATCAGTATCTTCTACAAAATGCAGCTTTCTGCATGAAGGCAGTTAGAGGTGTGCCATGCTGCTGATACAGGTCTCCTTCCCCTCTCAGGGACCTGCAAGGAGCAGGCAGCAATGCAGGGCTGTGCTGAGGTACCCGAGGCTCATCACAATATGGTTAGGTGGAGCGACGCTGGCTGTGACAGCTGGCACTTATGCCTGAGCTTAACGGAGAGACAGCAAACACTGTGGTAGTACCACTTGCTAAGTGTGTGTGTTGCTTAAAGATTGCTAGTAAGTGATCCATTGCCCTGTTTCATCAGTATGGGGTTTTGCAGTCACCCCTGCTGCAGCACACGTGTGGTGACAAGACATGAATGCAGCACAGCACCTGATCATGGAGAAGATTGCCAAGGTGTCACAGTGCTTACCCTGCTGCTTCTCCCATCCCACATACTTTGCTAAAGGCAGTCTGTGTAGAGTTCACAGGAACTGCCAACAAGTAAAACAGTAGTTGCTCATGACTTTCACCTGACCCCAACAAGGCAATTTTCACTCTAAGTATAGACAGATGAATTAGCCTCACCCAGAATCAGAAGTTCAGGGGTATCCTTTCTGTTTGCTTTCCTGGGCCATGGATCAGACTGTAGCCACCTAATTTTAGATGTTCAGATTTCAAAAGATTGGCTCCTGGCCAGGTAATTTGGAATTGCCAAGCACTCAGCACTTCACTCAACACAAACAGGATATTCAACATGCTTTTGGAAAAAACAGACCGCTAGTTTGTGTGCTTGGATACCAACCTCGAACCCAAATTTTAGGCCCCTCAAGATTTTCAGCTTTGGATAAACACCAGAAAATTGTTCAGTGGGGGTTATCAAAATGCTTGTATCAAGCACCAGTGGTTGCACTTGAAACCAGTTTTTATGTCTATATATATGTTTTTTCTTTTTCCCAAGAAAAGTGTTTTTATCAAGGAAAACTAAGATTTATCAAAGACAAACACTATGCTTGAAGGCCAGCTGTGTCTTTTTTGCTTCCAAATGATGTCTGGCTGCTGTAGACTGTGTGGCTTGTGCGCCCTTTCTCCTTTCCTTCCCATGTGCCACTTCTGGCAGGTTCTCTACCCTGTGTGACATAACCAGGCATTTCTATGATGTGTTACCTCCAAGTCACAAGGTAGGAAACTGCTGTGCAATGAGAGAAGGATGAGAATGGGGAAAACTGTGATTGAGACTGTGGAGCTGCATGTGCTGCATTTCTAAGTGGGTTGATTACAAACTATTCCCTGCTGACAGTTTTTATTTTGCAAAGATTCCCTCAAGATTCAGTTTCATGGGGAAAAAATTGTACACTGTGTAAACTGTGTGTGCATGTGTTGTTTGTGTGCGCTCAAGTAGATGACAGAAACAGAAGGAAAAGCAAAAAGCGTGGTTCTCACCCTTATCAAGACAGCATTCCTGTGTTCGCATTGAAGTTTTCTCTGGATCAAACCAAGAAAATGTGAAGCACAAATAATCTCCTCACTACACAGCAAGTCCAGTATGGTTCTATTTATACAACTGCATTTGGAAGTGTCCCAAAGGCAGTAGATGCTCTTGCAATTCAAGAAGAGCTTTGCACAATACTCATCTATATTTTGCTGGTGCAGTGAGCTAGAAGGGATCAAGGAAACTGACATCTGCTGATGGGGCTGCCATTGCCGGGGCTCCTAAATCATTCTTCACCTACACAGCTGAGCTGGTTTACCCCTTGTGTGTGCAGTTTACCCACAGATTAGCATCTCTGGTCTGAGCTGGAAAAGCCTCTGGCGCGTTTCCCAGGGCCATGCTCAAGCCAATCAACTCTGACCTCTTAGCTTAACAGTTCAGCTGTCAGCTTCTAAAGAGAGATGACAGCATTTTCAAGCAGGCTCCATTATGCTTATCATCTAATGCTAATCTCCTCTCACACTGGGCTGATCTGTGAGGAAGTGTAAAGAAGAATAAATTCACACAAAATGAATGGAGGTGGTCAGTTTTTGCTGGTGTGTGTGCTGTACTGCACTTGTACTTGCCAGTTCTTTGCTGCAGTAGGTGGATGATGGAGATGAGTAATAACCTGGTTTTGGCAGCAGTTCTTAGCTAAATGTAAGTCTACGCTTCCTTATACTACAGCTTGCATGGCAGGATCCAGAAGGGCATTTGTATGGTGCATGGATGTGCCCTGATCCATTGGCTTTGCATATATGCCTCTTTGTGTACCCAGAAGAGCAGTCAGAACTGTGTCTCTCTTCTGAATGGCTGTTTTCCTCTTGCTTCACCTCTTCCCTTTTTGGGATGCAGACAGTGGCTTTTCCTCTTGACTACATGGCCAGGGTGGTATGCGGTCTACAGCAACAATATCGTGCCCCGTTCATGTCTGCTCTGCATAGCTGTTCCTGCCCATGTATATGAAGGCCTGGAATGACTGTTGCTCAGGTGACCTGAAGATCAAATTGATGGGGTCAGGGTATTCACAGTGACTCGGCTATCTAACAGTCTCTTAGGAAGGACTTGATCGCTTGTAGAGATACACCTTTCTACATGCACTTGGCATAACTTTGGTCTTGTGCATTACTGTAACAGCCTGGCCTAGATGCGTCCTCCAAAAGCTCTAGTGTGAGTGACCCAATTCCTAACCAAAATTATGGAACACTGAGCAATAAATAATCTAGAATGGATGTTTCATGTACCTCTTTTCCCTGCAGCAGTCGACCATTTTACTGTTCAGTTTCTTGTCCACAGACATCTGTTGGCATATCTGAAAGCAGGAATATGATTTTTTCACAGCCAGTTTAGGAAGGGCCTGTGAAAGTGGTGAGACACTGGCACAGGTTCTGATCTAATCCCTACAAAAATCTGTTTCAGCATCCCATGGAAAAGATATGCCCCAAGTAGCTTTAGATCTTTCACTTAAACCTACTTCTGAACAGAAGAATTTCACTATAAGAAATCTTACATCCTCTATTAACTAACATTTATGAACATATGATTTGGAAACACTAAGTTCCACACATTAAATGCATAGCTGTGAATATACGTTAAATGCAAATGTTGCTAATTACAAACAAATTTGGGTGGACTGGAACATCTGATTGTTAATCAGAACTGGCCTGTAAGAGAGGTGGGGACTGGAAGACAACCAGTAGGACACAGGGATAATGCAAACATCAGAAAGACAAGAAAACGATGTCAATAAGGAAGGTGCAGGACACATTAAAGAAAGCTTTAGTAAAAATAAACTAATGGTTGAATAAAATAATGTAGCACCCCTCTAGTCTGACATTTCAAAATGAGAAGTGAAACTGGGACTAAAGTGTCCACCAGAATATGACATGCTACAGGACATCAGAGAGGCTGTAAGGCAGAAAGCACAGTGATCATGGAAAGCTTCAGCTGCAGACTGCCTTCACACAGTGGGAAATGTAAGACTGGGCTCTAATTCATGCTACATTTTTTAACAACATAAATTATTGGTTTACATGCAGTCAGACATCGCAGAAGGAGAAACCATGCAGCCATTAACAGCACACAGGGTCAGGATCAAATGTCACCTTTAAAATGATGGTGTGATAGTGACCACAATGTGCATGAGCAAAACATCCTTTTGAGAATAGGAAGGTCAGAGGAAGAATATGCAAAGCACATGAAGTAATCATAAATAAAATACTACCATTCAAAACACAGGAAATGCATCCAAATTGGAAAAAACAAAAAGAACTCGGACAAGTTAAGTAAAAAATCTTAAGGATGGCAAGGATAAAAAGTTGAGTAACACCAGACCAGATGCATTAATAATAGAATACCTCAGAAACAGGAAACCTGTCATGAAGATTGCACAGTGTGCAGGTGACAGATGCAGGAGTGCTCAGAGAATATAAGCTTGGTACGGTGCTCACTGTGGAGGATTTCCACACTAGAACTTTCATCTGCAGGTGATGAGTTGAAGAAATGGTCTCAACCAAAGGGCCAGAAGTCAATAGGATGAACAGTGATATATCAGCAGGACCAGACAGTGTTCACACAGTGATTTTAAAACAGCTCAGATATGAAATTGCCTGAGTAGTTACAGTGGAGTGCAACTTATTGCTCATGTCAGACCTGTACCAGAGGAACAGAGGGTGGCAGATGCAGTACCACTTCTTAAGAGGGCTGCAGAGATCAGCTGGGCAGTTACAGATGTGAAAGTTTCATTTCCACATTGGAAAAAAAGCCACAAGATAACAACAAACAACAGAAAAGCAAACAGATAGAATTCAAAGGCACATAAGTGGAAAAAAACCAGCAAGGTTTCTGCAAAGGGAAATCCTGCTTTTGGTATCTATTACAACTCTGAAAGAGCCAGTGAACACATCAGTGAAAGAGAGCTGATGGAAATTCAGACAACCCTAAACCGTCATGGGATAGAAAGGGATGTTCTCCCTTTAAAGTTGAAAGAGAAAGAAGGTAGCATCAAACAGTGAAATTGCATAATAAAAGGAGGTGCGGAAGAGACTGCATAGCTTAACATGCTTACAGAAAAAGCAGGAGGATTGCAAAATTTTCTTGTAGTACAAATGTCATACATGAAGAGTTGTAGACTGTCATCTCAATGCCAAATAATAAGTGATAAAATCGTAGATGACATTAAAGGTTGACAACTGTGAAGTAGGACACACTGGGAGAAAAACCAGTCCAACACACAAACGATGAGCACAGCAGACACTGGCACACAGAAAAGATCTAGTAATAACTGCACAGAGTTCCGGGAACACATCAGCAACATGGTCAGTGTTGGAAAAATTTCAGAAGGAGCAATAAAATGATAAAAAAATTGTGACAACTTCAGCTTGAGAAGAAATTAAGCAGTCTGGATCTCTTTGACTTGGAAATAAAACCAGTGACTGAAGAAAGGATATGAGTAGTGACAAACAAGGGCACATGGACTGGCTATTTACACTTTCTCAGTCCATCAAATACCTAGCAAATGTAATAGTGACATGTAAAATGAAGAAAGGCATTTCACAGAGAAAAACTGAACTGTAAAACTCAGAAGTACAAGATGTTCTGAAAGAAAACAGGACAGACAGGTTTAAAAATGTTCAGATAAATCTGTGGAAGGAAAAAAACCCAGAACATTAAGATTTGTTAAATATGAAGATAGCTTCCTAGCTCCATAGGAAGCCTAACCAAGGACTGCTAAAACTCAGAAGATATTCTCAGGAGTTATTGCTCCTTGTTTTACCTATCATCAGGGCATTGCAGGGGCTGGGGGCTCCCCATAGTGGCAGGCAGGGCCTGTTCCACCACCCTAGGTCAGGCCAGGGGTGACCAGTGGCAGCCCCAGCAGCAGACATCGGACACCTCCCTGAAAATGGGGATGGGCCAAGTAAGAGAAAAGATGACTGTCAACAGCCTTCAAATATATACAACATGGCAAAAGAGAGGAAAGCAATGAACTATTTTCCTTGCAGACAAAGAGATAGGACTGAATGTTAGCAAAGGAGATTTCAGAGCATTTTTCTTAGTCTAACGACTAGAGGGTAGAGTTGAGTACTATGCTACACTGTTGAGAGGTGAGCGGCTACCAATACTGAGAGATGCTGTCAGCAATTTTTAAGAATGGGCTCAAACAGCCATCAGGAATAGTTCATAACAGCTTGGAGAGGAATACTATCTCCTAGGGAGCTTCCATGAAAGCAAATACCAAAGGCTACCCTTTTTGAGAGGCCTCAGCCTCCCCAGCCTGGCTCAGTGAAGGGGAGGATATTTTAGAATGGAGAGAAATGCTAATAGAAAGTTGCAGTTTGCTTACAGGAACTAACAATGAGTATGTGAATAGGCCAATCTGCACTTTTCTTGAAGGAATTTTGAAAGTGTTTAGGTGACTCAAAGCAGTGCTTCCAGTGTGAGAATGCTCGCTTCAGGGAAGATGGGTGCTACAGGAATTTTATATCCTCCAGGCTGCAGCCTCTTTGGAATCTCTCGGACCTGGAGTGCAGGATCCTTGACAGTCTTTCTCCAAGGTAAGGGCATCTACAACAGCTGATTCCTAACCAGGCCCAGAATATCTCAAGTTGGAAGGGAACCCATAAAGATCATTGAGTCTACCTCCCTGTTCATCGCAAGACTGCCTAAAATTAAAACATACAACTAAGAGCATTGTCCAGATGCTTCCTGAACTCTGACAGGCAAACTGAATGAAAATCTCCCAAATAGAGCTCCAAACCCCTGAAGGGGCACAGCCCCAAAGTGATTGCCAAGCTCTTTATTCCACCAGAAACTCAAGTATAATTAACCTAATTTGATTAACAGTTTTCTCGGAGATAGTTAAGAAGCATCCCCGGTACTATTGCTCCAGCAGCCAGCTCAGGGGCAGCTGCAGGAATGAGCAGGAGCCGCCACACAGCGCCGCTCTTCCCGGGGGACGAGGTGGGCCGGGCTTCGGGAAGGCCCTGTCCGCCTGGCGCTGTCCAGGGTGCTGCACCGGCGCCCACGGCCGGGCACCGGGGAAAGCGTTCGTCCGAACCCTCCTGGGGCTTGTTTTGCACAATATGAGAAAGCTCTTGCTTTTACCCACAAATGTTCCTTGGTTATAATTCAGAGGGCTGACCAGAAGGCAGTTAATGTGAAGGTGCTCTTAAAGATATCTGTGCTTACAGCCTTGAAATTGTCTTTTGTGGTTTTTCCCTTATGACCTCAAATTCATTGCATAGTCAGACATCCATGCTGAAGACTAGATTATGGGTGCCTTGCAAGAAGAAAAGTTTTGAAGACTGACTGAGACTTTGGTTGGAGCAGGTAAGAATGCAGGTGAAAGGATTAGGTAAGGAGTCCAAAGGCAATTCTCTCTCTGGGAGGAAGAGAGTCCCGTCATTCAGATGTCTAGGAGATGCCATCGCTGTGCCTGAAAAATAATGGAATAGAACTGTGGCATAGAAGTTAATGACCATTATGTATGAGATTCACAGGCAGTGATTATAGACATCCATAATAAATTTTGGAGGATCACAAAAGATACTGTTGCTAGATAGTGATGTTTAATTTGCACTAATAGGTGCGAAGTAAGAATATAGAATAAAACGTGGAAGTGCCAGAATCTCTCTTTATGACTTGCAGTTCAGACAGTTCCAAAATGACCTGAAGTGCTGCAGGTTCCCAAATGCACTTCACAACCTCTGTATAGCTTTTGGATCTCTGTTGGAATTAGAAATGAGTTTAGTGCTCCAAAAGCACTGATATTTCTATACGATGAGAAAGTCACTGTCTGGCTTTTCAGTCTCCAAGTATATGAATGCTTAGTCTAGCTTTTAATACAAGGGCCCTCATATCATTCATCAAGGAAGACTTTTTGACCCACTCAATAGATAGCTGATGTTCACATCTCTCTCAGACCTGTCTTTTTATCCAGAAAATGAAGGAGAGCACCATGCTGTGGTTATAACTCCTTGGGGCTCAGGGTCCCCTGTTTGCTGTTGCTGGATTCATCTCTTCTGGCCAGATTTGGAGCCAGTGTACATTTGCACAGCTTCGCATCAGACAGACTAACTCAGGCCTGTCTCAGGCATAGACAAAAAGTAAAATAAATTCTATTCTGCAAGACAGAAGCAGCTGATTCTCTCTGAAGAAAGCCTGGTAGGAGTCTGAAGGTGCTTTAGGGGCAGAAGAACCCTATGCACTAAATTAGCAGCTGAGAAGAGCTAGAGAAGCTCTTTATTCCCCATGAAGCCACATGCTCATGCCCTTTTCCATCGCCCTCATGAAAGTTGCAAAGCAGCTGGAGGCAGCAGCCTTGAGACAGCCAAGCTTAGAGCAACCCTCCTAACCCTGGTGCCGCCATGGCCCCCTGCAGGCTGGGCCACGGCAGGATGAGAGGAGAGGGCTCATCAGGTCAGCTGGTGCCTGCTCAGATCCCTGCTCCCATCATCATTTCTCATCTCCTTTTTAGACCACATAGCTACGGAGAGGTGACACCCACATCCTCTGCAAAATGGCTCTGCCAAATACATGTGACAAAGGGTGAAAGGGAGAGAAGCTGAAGGGGCAGTGAGGGCAGAGACATGAGAACGAGGCAGAGTGTATGTCTGTTGGCTTAAATTCAAATCAACCAACCAATGTGATTGGAAAACTGGGAGAAAGTGAAGAGGCAGATGGAGGAGTGAGGAGGAGATGATGGCTTAGTCACAACAGCTTAAAGCAGCATGTGAGAAGATCCAGAGCCAAGTCTTGCTCCCCTCCCTCATTTCAGGCTGTAAGCTCTTTGGGGGATACACCAACTTCAAATACATGGTTTTACAGTCACAGTACAGTGGAGCCCAGGTCTTGGAACACACCAACACAAGTAACAAACCCTTTGCCCTTCACCATAGTTCATTTTGATCTAAGCTGCTGTACCCAATACTTGCTTGGAGGTTTTAGAGCGAAATCTCTTTTTCTAATTATAGTTTTATAAAGAGAAGAACAGTTTCCTTTACTAGAATAAGTAATGACCTGATTTTTATGTGTGCTGCTCAGAGGGGAAAGCACAAAGCCAGTCCTGCTATATTCCTATGTGATCTTGTAGGAAGGCTCCTGTCTAATCTTTGGCAAGCCTTACAGAAAACCTGCACTGCCGCAAACTAAGGAAAACAATGAATAATTCATTTTCTGATCTGTTTCAGGATTGTTTTCTCCAAAATATCTATTTTAATAATTCATGTGATCTTCAGCTGCACCATGCTGCAGATGCGAGGGTACAGAAGAGAGCCATACTGCTTTTCTGAGTGCAGCCTGGAGGATTCATTAGTACAGAATTCCAACTCACATTGGACCAATTCAAAGTGAGGAATGAGAGGTAAAGGTCAGGGTGGTTAGCAAGATTCAAAGTAGAACAGTTCTCCAAAAATCAGAGATTATAAGAGCCATTCACAAAGGAGTCTTCCTATGATGCCAAAATGGTCATGTTGGAGGTGTCAAGCTTGTCAAGGGCCAACTGGGGAACAGAGGGCAGTACATAGAGAGTTCCCCTACTTCCCAACAGAACCTGTGGAATGCCTGAATTTAGCATCTATAGAACTGCCCAGGGTTACTATTTCAGGCTATAAATGATTCCTACTTCAGTCACATCCATCCATGCGACAGAGCTGTGGATTGGTTTCCTCTAGAGCTTGTGCACGAATGACTCCAATCTGCAAGACCTCACTAGTGGGCAACCCTGCAATGCTGGTTGTCCCTGTGGAAGGGTCAAAAACCTCAAGGCACATTATAACAAAAACGGACAAGTCAGCAAATGAAATGTTAAAAGCTATCCACAGCCCATGAAGGGCAGGATAAAGGAAATGATGATACCAATTGCAAAAGGAAACCAATACGTACATGATGAAACCAGTGATTCTCTAGGTCAATAGCAGCAGATCTGGGTACATTAACCTGAGCATCAGCGCTCTGTTCACATACATGCTGCTCCAACTAACACCACTTACTTCAACTAGGCACATGCTGAAAGTCCACTGCTTGCAGCAAAGTGCTCCAGCCAGCACTGCTAAGTCACTGTCACCCAGCTGTGCCCCACAGGGCACACAGTACAGATGCAGCTGCTGTTAAAGATTGGTCTTCCATTAGCAAGGACAATGGATTAATCCTCTTTACCTTCTACATGACAGGAAATTCTCCAGACCAGCTTAAGTGGTGCTGCAAGAAACAGCAGGAGTTACAATTTTCCAAGACAAACCGCATAAATAAGATGGACTTTGATTGCTTCTAAAAATAGTACCTAGAAATGTCACCAGCATTTCAAAAAATACCTTCCCAAAGAGCCAGTAAGAACCTCAGAAAAAACACTTCTCCCTTCCCCAAAGAGGAAAAAAGCTACAAGCCAAGAAGTGACAGAAAGCCAGAGTAGCACTCGCTCTCTTCCCGGCTGTAATCAAAACCCTGGGCACAGATCCTGCTGGTGCTCGCCACCCCAGCTCCATAGATGCTACTGCAGCAGTGAGGTTACTGAAGACAAATCAGTGCCCACCTGCGCTGCTGAAGGAGCCCTAGCAACAATTTAAGTTCACATTAGCTGGCATAAATAGTGCTGTGCTATAGGAAGCGACACAGACAATCTGCAACATAGAGAAATACAGGCCATCCTTATGTAATTTTGCATATAGAACTAAAGAACCACAACACTACGTGGTCCTTTTTTCTGGCTTCAAGCAGACAAAGGTAAACATTTCCACAGTTTAAATCACATACAACCTGCCAATATCATGTTTTTATCAACTATATTTTTATCTACCTGCCCAAAGCAAGACATACTCTGTACAGCATCAGTACACTATCTTGGATTTTATAAACCAAAGAGCATCTTAGACTAACAACTTGTCTGGGCCTTTTAAAAACACATGGTTTGAATGCCACTGCCAACATAAATAATTTGCTTAAGAAAAATACCTGTTAAAAAAGGAAGGGGCTGAAGAGCTCCACAGGCTGGGCAGGCAGCACTGGCTGCCATGCAGGGCCAGGGATGATGCTTTCCCAGCAGCAAGCATCTGGGTGGCTTCAGGTGAAGTGCAGCAACCATCAGCCTGTGGACAGCTTTTCAGAAGATCCAACCTAAGTCTTTTCTACTCTTAGATAAACCAATACCTGCATCCTGCAGTGCCTATAAATCTTGATTCTACTTTCTTGAAACACATTTTTCACTTTTTTAATTCTTTCTGTTTCTTTCATTTTCTCCTCCCTAAGGAAACCAGCATCCAGCTCCTCGCAGGTCACTTTGGAGGTTGTCTTTTTTTAATGGAAGTTCAGGTTTGCACTGTGGTAAGGGGCCATTCCTGAGGAGGGGAGGCAGCGCCAGGCAGACATTCTCCCTCAGTAGATCACACCCAGTTTGGCAGGCACCAGGGACACTCTGCCCCAGGTTTTGAGAGCAAGGAGGTCACAGGCCACAAAGCTGAAGCATGAGTGAGCAGGAGGGTAAGATCTGTAGGCACCAGCATGCACAGGCTCCACAGGAGAAGGAATTTCACACTTAGCTTCATCAAAACCATCTTCCTGCAAGACGGGAAAAACAGTCACCCAAGGCAGCGACATTACAGTGACATGATCTGACACTGAGACAGATGACATTTTCTGATTTTATTTCAAGTTGACACCTTGAGACAAGGTGTAACAACTGAGAGGATCACAGCAGTAAGAAGGTAGCAGGGACCTTAATACCTCCCTCCCCGCCAACTCCATGAGCTCCAGCACAGAGAATGAAAAATAAACCAGCATAGCCTAACAAATTGCAGAAGGTACTGAAGCCAGAGTGGGGCAGGCAAAGAAAGTGAGAGTCTAAGATCTGAAACAATGAAAAACTGTTGCTAGAAACTGATTTTAGACATTTCAAGACTGATGCAAAGACATCCTTGATTCTCATGATTACCAATAACCAGTTTCCAAAATCAGTGGTAAAGTTCAACATGCAGTTTTTATTTCTTGTATTTCATGCAAAATATGCAATAGTTAATACTTCCAGCTCCATATTTCCAAATTAATCAGAAAAGATTAATTATCACAACACCCCAAGAGTTTTGCTCATTAACTCCACAATGAGTGCAAGTTTCCAGCCCTGCAGAGAAGCCCTAATGCCCACCTTACATTTCAGCAAAGAAATGAGAGGGCTGAAATGCAAGGAGCTTCCCAAGAACTTTAACTACCCCCCATTACGTATGTTTCACTTATAAAGTGATGGCCCAAGCTGCAACTAGAAATGGTGTAAAGAACCTGATCTGAGGAATTTCGGATCACTCTTCAGACCAGGGAAATACCACAAACCCCTTTTACCTCATCTGTTAAAGTAAGCCACCTTTCACCTGTATCAGTGCATATCTCAAAAACAAAGCCCACAATGCTTCAGTTTAGAATGACATATAATTTATTAATATAATTCACAAGTAGTTAGACACTACTCATTCTCCATATGCAAGTGATTTACACAAACATATAATACTAAAATTGATTGCTTAGAAGGTAAAAAATACCATGGGTATGAAATGCCATGGTAGATGCTGTTCAATATACTACACAATCTTCATGTCAGACACTTTTACTCATTTTTTAGAAAAAAAGGCAGTTTGCCATTTTTAATTCTTTTCATAAGTAGTCTGGGAAACTCAAGTGGTTTTGCTCTAAACCTTCTAATCAATTATTTCTCCCAGTTCTTAGGAACTGAACTGACAACCAAAGCAACATTTTCAGCAGTCAAAAAAAAAAACCAACCCCAAAAAAACAAACAAAAAAAAACCCCACACCAAAAACAAAACAGATTTTTGCTCCCCCGAATTCAACAAGCATAAGGTGACCAAATCATGTTGCCTTCCAACATGCAACACAAAATACTAACCCCTGTATGTTCAAAGGAATGTGCAGGAATTTAGACCATGCCTCACCATGGTGGTGTTGGTAACAACAGCCTGATGATAGAATTTTTGGCCCCTGCCAGTATCAGTGGTTGTGGGTGTGTTTGCAGTTCACTGTGGATGTATTAACATCACCAGACCATTTGGTATTCATGCAGCTGTGGAGTCTGATTGCAATTCTGCATAAAATCTTCTCACTGAAACTTGTGTCTCATAAGCCTCATTAATTCTGCATTAAGCATATAATGGCTGCATGGAGAAAACTGGACTTTAATGTGTTTGCCTGCATCAAGTAAGTTACACACACTATCTTCTAGACGAGGTCCAAACAAATATTTTGCTTGAAATGCCAGTAGTTACCTTAAAACATACCAAGAAGTTAAAAAGCTTTCACAATACAAGATCCAGCTACTTATTCCACATATACAAAAACACAGCTAGAGAAATACAATTCAATTGTCAATGCTGAATTATGAGGAAAGTCTAAAAAAATAGAAAACCTCTGATATCCAGACATCAATTTAGAATGTAACACTGCATAATGCGGCAATATGAGCACCCATTTAAAATGAGAAATCCCCAATGAGAGAAGCAGAAGGGGATCCAGTACGTGTGACAAAAAAAAAAAATAGATGAATATTGCACCAAAAACATGCATACAATTGCCATGGTCATTCAGGATGCTAAGTGATGGTCTAAGCAGTGATCTAACACAAGAGTGAGAAAGTGTTTCTAAATGAAATTGAATGAGTAACTACATATTGATTAAACTTTCTGATGCAGCAAAATGAGGGCACAGAGCCATTTCTGGGTTCTGGAGCTGTTTCAAGATTTGCTTGTGAAATTTCTCTCTGACACGATTGAACTCCATTATATCCAGTGGATCCTCTTCAATCCAGAATTTGTGGAATTCATGCATTAAGTAGCCTACAAAATAATAAAAAAGAAGAGTATGTAAAGATCACACACAAAATTATTAAGAGCAAATCTTGGTCACTGAGGTCTGACGCATCACAACAGTGTGCAGGGACAAGACTAAACCCATTTTGGACAAACCCCAAATGTGATGAGTATCACACATTGGCAGAACTTCTCACAACAAACACAAGAAGTCACTAGTTGTCTTGACATACAGATACATGAACTAAAATATTAAACTAATGAGTATAAAAGCAAGGAAAGATGCTGCTGATACTGCTCCACCAGCCTTTGGTTTATATTTAAGTTCTGCCTCACAGACATTTCCCCACAGGTACATTGCTTACGCTTCCCTAAAATAGAGAACGTACTCATAGGTAATATAACTGTTACCATCACGTCTTTCTGTATTAACACTTCCTCCTCATGCATAATTTTACCTTGTGGGTGCATGACCTTGCCGGAAATGTTATTTAACATTTATGCCTATGATCCTGGAAAGATGAGTGATACGGTGATATACAGAATCACTTTGGTAAGACATTCCTGCTACAGGAGGAACCTTGATTCCATAGCAGGTTTAATATATAGGCTCTGATTAAGGCCTTTACCCTCTCAGTTCTGTGCTATCCTTGGACTCAAAGAGTTTCACTGACAGGAAAAATATTATATCCAGCACTAGGACTCCAGTGAACTGAACCCAGTCTCAACCTCAGCTTTCCCAGCAGATGAACCACTGAAGATGTATAATCTTACTTCCCAACACTGTGAAATGTGCAAGTAAGTTTTCTGTATTCCAGAAAGTGAGGGCTTTTGTTGTAAAAAAAAGTTTAATTGCTTGTATCCATTTATTTCTATTATGTGACAATTACAACACACATACTTACAACTTCAATTTCAAGATATATTTGCGTAGTTGTATTTTTTGCCCATCATTAATTTGAGGAACTTTGTGCAAAAGGAACGTTACTTTCAAAGAAAAGCTCAGTAAAACCCCTCCAAAAAAATCCACAAACAAACAACTAAATAGCATCCTTGTTCTGAAAACCGTGTATTATTTAATGGAACACATGCCCAGGACACTAATATTTGCCATTTATCCAGTTAAGCAATAAGAAATTATTATAGCTGCAAAACACCTGTTATTTAAATAGCCAAACTTAAAAAAACCCAAAACAAATAAAGAGAACTGAACCTTTGCAATTGCCATAAATGTGGCAAACAGTGCACCTTGACTTCTTATCAGATTCTTACCTCTACATCAAAAAATGTTAGAAGCGTTGCTCCCACTGTGCAAGGATGCACAGCAGGTCTGTGCTGCAGGAGGGATGCTCTAATATGGGGAAAGGGCTGGAACAACTTTACTGAAGGGGGGAGGGTGACACTTGAATGTAGATACAAATATTTTAAGACAACTATTTATGGCGAAGTGAACTCCGGAAGCTCTTTAAAGTACCCTTAGTCTCTTGCTATTTAAAAGCACTCTAAGATGACAGGAAGATCACTTGTTCAGGTACTTGGTAGGGGTTTTTTTCAGTTATTTGGTGGGGTTGTTTTGGGTTTGGTTTTTTTACCCCTTAGTTTGGTAGTGGCATCAATCACAGCCCAGAACTGAATCCAGTCATCCTAAAGACAGGAAAACAAGATCAGCATGACAGTCCCTATGCTGTGTCAGGAGATTTTGATAGTATGGGTAGTACAAAAGTGTTACCAGGAGTACAGTTTATGTATTTCCCACACCCCTCCCCAGCCACTTACAGAACGTCTGCTGAAAGTGCGTTAGTGTTGGTGCTTCTGGAGCAACATTGTAGAAGTGGGTCTTCAGAGCTCCACTCACAAGCAGGTTGTATGCGAGGTCTGTTATGTTAATGCCCACGATAGCGAAAGAATAGCTGTAAGATAAAGAAGCAGCATTTGCTGAACGTTTGTCTTATTTCATTACTCCATATGAAACGCTGATGACTGAAACTGCAGATTTCGCATGCTACTGAGGTGTATTAATTTTCTCCTTTGTGAGCTTTCAATGTGAGGGGGTTGGAAAACATCACGTATTTATCCTGTCTGCTTTGTACACTCTAATGGCAGTGTTTCCCTTGTGAAACATATGGTCACAGCAAAAATGAGGAGTGTCTTCACTGTGCCAGCATGTGCAGTGGAGCAGCACTGATTCATTCCCATGGAATAAGAACAAGCCCAGGCGTCTCTCTGCTCACCTCTGACACAGGGCAAGCACTCCACATAGTGGCTGTGTCTGCAGGGTGACCCATCATTTGCTATTTTAACCCATCTACCCCACTGGAATTCATTACCCACAGTTAGGAACATCAGGTTTCAACAATCAGTCCTACAAAGACATTCGTATAGCTAGAGAGCCTGAAAAAAGATTCAGCTGAGTCACCTCCAATGTCTTCCTAAGAGAGAACTAGAAACACAGGCCAGAAAACAGGCAGAAATCTAAATTAGAGCATGCTGGAAACAGAAATAAGAAAATCAGACTCATGAAGCGAACTCCTGTCCTGCTAAAAGATATCAACAAAGAAAGTACATTTAAGCAAACATAATGCAGAAACTGGAAGTTATTTCTTGATTTGTAAGTCTGTTGCATAAAGAACTTGACATTCCTGGCAGTGACTATTTCCCAAGAAAACATATGATGTCCCACACCGACATTTAGTGATAAAAGCAAACTTGTTTAGTTATTAAATGATTCCTCCCCTCCTCTAAACACAGCTGTCTTCTGCAGACTGTCCTGGGTATTTTTTCAGTTATCTCTGTCAAGCAAACAAAACACGTTCCTCTTCTTTAACCTTTGATACATTTCAGAAGGAGAAAATAATAAAAGTCCAGAAATTAACTGCAACATGGGGCCTAATGGCAAGTTTCACAGAGAAATTAAATATGGGCATTAAAATGTTGTATTACAGATTTTCAGATACGCTCAGAACAACCAGTTCCATACTCATGAATAATACAGCTGCACCAAACCTACTGCTTAAGAAGAAAGAAACCTAACTAATATTTCTTCCCTATTATGCTTTCCTGAAAGCAGATCAGAACCTGGCTCTGACAATAAGAAGTGTGACTTGATCACATTACATGTTAAGAAGAATTAAACAGCTATTCATCACTGCACTATTCATAGCATAGAGAGAAAGCTTCTCCTTTTTGGTTATTTTTCCTAATTCTTACTTTAAACTGCTTTTCCTGTAATCTTTGATCAAGGTCAAGGTGTGGTTAAGACAATACATGTTAGTATGTACACCGAAATTTCCTTTAAAATGTAACCAGGAAACACCTTTTTCCCCTCAAATATACAGCAGTGTTGTTAACTGTTGGCCTTGTGGCAGCTTTGAAAGGATTTTTAAACTTACCCAATTGCTTTATCAAACTTTTTCTTCTCCCATTCAGCTTTGCTCAGTTGGCTACGGAAGGGGGGGGAAAAATACATTAAAATCCAGCAATGGCCACACATCACTAAGTGATAAATATTTTCTTTCAATTTCTTTGATATCATAACATGGACTGAGCATGGTATTCTACCTCCATTGAGGTAATTACATTTAACTCTGCTTCTGACTGAATGGATTGGAATAGAAAGACTTGAAATGAGTGACTGGCTTCATAGCATTGCTGATAAACTTGTTTCATCATTACCAAGTATGCATCTATGGCAATGCTCTCAGTAAAAGCCAGTTATTTTCTACAGTGGCCACAAAGATAATCCACTTAAATTAAGTCTGAGCTATACATAAATTGAAAATATTACATTTCTTTTAACTCAAAGCTTGTTTCAGTCTTTTGTGTTTTCAAAGATATACATGGCACTCATCACTGGATGCGTGATTCACCTGAAGCAACAAACATGATTTTTTTGCCACAACCTTACATGAAAAATACTCCTCTGACAGAAAGTTTTTCTGTCCAGCCAAATTAGAAGCCACTCAAGAGTCAAAAATAAGGATTAATATTTCTTATTATTTGGCACAATAATGCAGAGCTTTTCAAGGACACAGAAGGTCCCTCCTGTAGAATTGGTTAGAAAACAGACTGATTTTAGACTAAATTTATGCTGTTCAATAACATTTTCATTTATAGAGTTGTGTGATGCTACCAGTCGGCCAATATCCCACTAACCAGGTTTTAATCTACTCTCATGGAGCAAGTTTAGCAGAAATTATTGCCTGCATTTATCACCAGCTAAAAGCAGGCATGGAAGCAATCTTAGATATGCCTGGGGGAGTTTTGCCTTGGTAAAGCAGATCAGAGTTTGCAAGCTTTAGATCTGAAATTAGACACCAATGCGTTCTTGGACTATACTTGAGCTACAATTAGTATATATTACACTAAAAACAATACCCCGACTTTCATGTAAATACAGTATTTTAGAATTCTTGCTATTAAGTACCTAGGTTCATACCCATTCTGACCTGAATGTTACCAGGTGGCATGAGTGAAGACAAAACTTCACCTCCTAAATGGCTTAGCATACAGGAATGTATCAGTCTTCACTCATTTCTCTAAAATCTTAACTGTCTTTGTAGGCTGCTGCATAACATCAGTTAAAAAAATCCAAGCAAGCATTGAATAATAAAGATGGCACATGTAGGATGTGGACAAGCAATACAATTCAACAGACAAAGAAATTACATAGATCATGATCTCACCAGAAACTAGCACGGCTGCTAAGCAACCACACCAGGAAAAACACCACAGGCACCACTGGCAGTATCTACCTTCTACTGAATTCCCTTTCAAGGGCTAGAAATTGCATATGCCCACACAGCACCCTAAGACAG
Organism: Psittacus erithacus; assembly: GCA_009867235.2. Lineage (NCBI taxonomy): Eukaryota > Metazoa > Chordata > Aves > Psittaciformes > Psittacidae > Psittacus > Psittacus erithacus. Next base: position 31,410 of record WYDI02026787.1, on the reverse strand, counting down.
TCCTTGGTAATCAAACATGTAAATGAAGAACACTTGTGTGTTCCAAATGCTTTTTGTTACAGAATTAGCATTGAGAACTCAACCACAAAATACTGAGGAGATTAAAAGCTTCACAAGATTCAGATGTGGACCTTCTATAGGGAAATCTAACATTACTAGCAGAAAAAAAAATGTCTTTTAAGGCAACTGATTACTACGCAACTGACTAAGAGGCATCTCCGCCCCCAGTAATTATGGAATAAATCTTCTATTCACAAATCATTCTCAACACAAAATTTTTGCCACTTAAAGGTACCTGATTTCTCAACAGTCAGAATAACAGGCTGGCCAGATTACATCCACCACTTGTCAGGGTAGACAGAGTATGTGACTATAAATAAAGGGGCTCTTCAGCTGTCCTAACAAATCCTTAGCCTAGACTACTTTTGATTACCACGTCAGTCACAGCTGCTGTGACACCACAGTGGCACTGCTTAGACTTTTTTTCCTACATGTAAAAGTCCACCACATTTGTTCCTTAAGCCTGGTACTAAATAAGTCTAAACCACAATGCTTTAGCTACATCAAGCAAGGTTGATTTAATTCTTTATATATAAGCATTTTCTATATATAAGCTCAGATGTTGCACCATCAGCTATGTTTCAGTTAACTTTAGAGAAAGGAATATGGATCTCTCCATGTTGCAACAAAGACTTTCAGTTTATAACACACCAAATTTGCTGTATGGTTTGATCTTTATTTGCATGTAGGAGCTCTAAAAATAAGAGAAAAGAAAAAAAAAATACCTTAGTTCCTTCTTAGTGACTTCCCTTCATTATGAAAAGATAAAAGAATTAAAAGAAAGGTAAATAAAAATACAAATTCACTTGAAATTAGAAGTAAAAATGAAAACATTTAACACTAAGTTTAACTATTTCTAAAGATTCAGTATACAAGTTTGCCTCTTGGACTTGATCAGTTATCATGGATGGGTCATGATCATGATCAATCCAGTACTTGAAAATACACAGCATGTGGCAAGACCCAAGCATATGCCCAACAAAAAACACCTCCCCCCTCCTGCCCCAAACTCCAGCCAGGACAGTGCTCTTTCAAGTTATTTTTTTTACTGGTTTCAGACATTACCTGTATTTAGGATGAAGAGAATCAGAGAGAACTTGCTGGGCTATCTCAGTGTCCCATTCAGCAAAATACCTGCAGATATATATGTTTAGGGTGAATTGTTAAAGAAACACAATGAAAAAAGCATCTTAACTTATACTGAGCTATCCATGGTAGGACACTACATGTGTTGCGCAGTATGAGTAGTATTTAATGTGTTAAATTCATTAAGCTACTACTTAGACCCCAAAAGGAAAGTGCAACCCCATGAGCGCTTAGTGAATGTGCGTTACCAGAGTCCCCTTTCTACCTATCCTACAAAAAAAAAAGAAAATCAGTTGCTTATTACTAGAGCATGCTGGCTGTTGAGCTCAAGAGAAAGCAGCTCAGGCTTCAGGATCTGGCAGATTCATTAAGCAAGATAAAAGTCATCACAGGAGACTAAGAACTGAAATACATGCTACTGATTCATATCAATTGGAAGTTCAAAGCTGGAGTCAAGAGTCAGCTCCTCCACTGAGCTTTGCTAAACAGTGACGTACAGACAGTGGATGATTTATGTCCTTTAATCTGCAAAAGCAGAAAATGTTTCTTTTTCCCCTCATAGGGAGAGGTTATTTTTCTAAATGTTTCAAAGTTATGTAACAACCTGCAGTAGATAAAAAGGCTGGAGGAAATAACAGTCATTGATTGATCCCCAAATTACCAACCACACATGGCACCAACACCTGGTGCGCATGAGGCAGAAAGGAAAAGCGACGTAAACTCACTGCTTAATTTTGAGTATCGACAGAAACTGAAGCAGCAGTCTAACTACAGAAGTCTGCCATCAGGACCACATTTCAAGTGTTTTGGCCAAGAATTCAGCATGAAATTCCCAAACAAGAAAGCTGAGCAGTAACATAACCCTCCCACCTATTCATTTTGTGTAATGAGATCTAGCTATTGGTGAAAATATACTTTGCAGTTTCTTTCTTGTGGGAACAGAGTGCTAAATTACTGTGTCACAGAGAAAGTAAAATTAAAAAAGGGTTTAGCAAGTGGTGCTGCAGAGTTGAGTTAGGAATGTCAAAACAAAGGAGACCCCTTCAAGAAGAGAAACCCTCCAAAAACTGGGCTAGCAAATAATTTCTGTCATATTTTTAATATCAAGTCCCTAACACTTTTATGTGTTACTCCCACAGACTTGCTAAAAACCTGCAAGCAATGCTGCTTTTCATGACTTCAGACACACATTGACAGAGGAACATACTTACACCAAGTTATATAAGCCCAGGAGACCCATCCCTCTAAAGTCTGTTTTAGGATCATCACCTTGGAAACCAATTTCGCACCACTGCTTCGAAATCCGAGCTTTCAGCGGCGAATTGGGCTTCAAGCATTTCCACAACTAGGAAAATTACAGGTAAAACATAATGAAACTTCCACACATTAGTAAGGTTTCTTCTTCTTTTTAAACCAAACTATGTTCTGATGTAACACTGCTATCCCAGCAATCCAGGCATCAACTCAAGTTAAATTCCTGGAGGTGAGGAAAGTGGGGAGAAATCCCAAACCACTATTAAGCACTGCAGACATTTCAGCCCTACAAGGCCCTTCCCACCTTATTGGCAGCTGTTGTAATATCTCTTAGAAGAGCTTGTTTTGTTCACACCTTATGCATCAAACTAGTGTCTGCCTCCATAAGCACAAAGACAGAAATGGGATGCAATTTGGTTGTAAATCACTGTCAGAGCCAAAGGCAATCATCTCTCAAGTCCCTGAGGCCCCGTGGTAATCTTTTCTCCAGCATCTTTTGCAAGTCCCTGGAAGGGTTATAAATCAAGAGTGCTGACTTGGCTATCACAGTGCTGAAAAGCAAATCAGAGAACATAAAATAAAAATCCATACAAGAATAGCACGTGCCACCTTCATACTTAACTAAGGGGTGAATCATTCATTGATCTTGCATAAAAAGGAAAAAAGACAAATTGATTTAACAAGTCAGATCCTCATCTAGAATAAATCCACTTAGCTGCACTGGTCCAGCAGCTTTAGTGCCTAAATATCATGTTGCTAGGTACCTACAAGCAGCCTAAATTGACACATCTGATAAATACATAACTTTCTGCACACCTCATGTGCCATATCACAAACTCTCCCTTTCCAAAGTGTATTAAGAAATCAGGTGTTCTCCATAAACTATGAGTAGGGCCTCAAGAACTACAAGACAAGGCCCTCCCAAGGGAAGGAACTATATGCATGTTTCCCAAATAAGAAAACCCCAGAAACTGTGTTAATTTTAGCAATTCTAACTACACGTAAAATGAAGCACCTTAGGAAGGTTAATGATTTCACTTTGTAATGATGCCTAAAGCATCATTGTTTAAACCGTATTTGCTATCTTTCTCGCTCATCCACTGACAATAAATACAGTATTATTCATTAGTTCAATCACATTAAGTTAATCTTTCTCTTATTCAAGTGCCCTCCTGGTAAACATGAATAAATGATAGACATTAGGAACTTGAATTACCCACTGCAGAGATCACTTAGCAGAACACCTAGAAGGAATGAAAATCAACTGGCCTATTCTTCCCCAGCAGTTGGAAACGGAATTAAACCCTTGACATAAGGGCTAAGAATTTGACATAAGAATTTGCAAAAGCAAAACTGCTGCTGTAAAAAAGTGCTAACACACAGGTTACACTGAAGGCAGATAGCAAAACTGATATTTTCTTTGAAATTATGAATTTTACAGCATAAACTGCATTGCTTAATCTCCCCTCAGACAAATACTCAGTTTCCATTCTGCTTTCATTCTCATGTAGTTATGTTGTTAAAGCACTTCTGTGATTACACATCGTCACTGACATGATTCTCAGGAGCACCCAAGAACCAGGACTGTGCCCTGACAGAAGGGTGGCCAGGAAGGAGACTGCAGCCAGCTCCCTTGTGCTTCTCACCTGTGATCCTGTCCTCAGACCCCAATTCTTGCTCTCTGGGCAGTGTAGATGCCCAGTTTATTTAGGGATGCTTTCCTGGAGTCAAAAGACCTCACTAAACCTGCAGACAGGCACCTGGTATTTTCAGGGACCAACACTGCAGGCTGGTACCCGGATCTCTCACCTCCAGGACACAGGCTTCCTCACTAGGTAAATCTGTCTGTCATTTTAGCTAAAAGCCCACTCTACCTCCAGAATTTTGTATGTTCGGCTGCACAAGGGTAGGACTTGAACAGGAGGATTCCATCTGCCCGATCCTACCTGGTAGCTACAGCACTCCTTCAGGGGCAGCTCTGGATTTTCACTCCGAGTCGGTGAGACTCCCACCTCCCAGCAAGGAGCCAATTTTAAAGACAGCTTTCCAGACACCTACAAGAACTCTCTGACCATTTGAGGCATTTGATAGAAACAGTTACTTACATCTGTGTTTACATACAAGATGCCTACTGGGATTTCTGGAAGTGTCTGGAAGCCCAAGTAACAAGGCAACATTTCTAGAAGCTCCCACTGTAATTTGTGTGAAGCATTAGGCTGCAAACCAGAGTGTGGAAAACAGCTTCATCATAACACCACCAAATAGGTGATATGTTTTATAACCCCTCTGAAAATTCTGTAAAAAGGCATTTTCCTGCAGATCACTATTCTATGTTTTTTGCCATTTCTCTTGCACTAGCTATGATGAGAAACAGGATCAGAAGAAATAATGGGACTTGCTACTAGACTATTTTCTAACCCCTTTATTCCTTTGTCAATTCCTTTCTAATACAAGAGCTCTCTAACTCTCCCTCTGCTTATGGCTTCAAGACTGTCTTCCTGAAAAAATACTTTTATCATCTGCTCCAGTGCAAGGCTTTCCTGAAACCATTAAATAAGTAAAACCCAACCAGGATGGTTGTCATCACTCTGCATGCATTATCTAAAGAATGGTTTCATTTTGTTTTCATTTGAAAATAGACTTGGTAAATGCAAGTGTGTAAGTCATCATCTCTCGCCCTTCCATCCTAACACAATGAAAGCTAGAGGGTTGCCATTGTGATACACAATATCTTCAAAAATGCAAGAAATTGAAGAAAAATAAAATTATTCCAGTTAAGTGAGAAAAATACCCTTCTCACATTGAAGAAAAGAGTACTGAAGTAGGACATCAGCCTACTTTTACAGGGTTCATAGTGCAGAGCTGTTATCTGCAGTAAGAGCTGGATATCCAGTGCGTAGATATAGTCCAGCCAAAGGACAGGCATGCATCAAGCTGCTTGCTTGGCAGGGGTTACACTTACCCCCAGACGAGATTAATATGCTAGATAACCTTAAAACAGGTACACGATGGAGAAGGCAACAATGCTTTTTGATGTTTTACAGAGAGGCTGTTAGGAGCTGACACACATAAAAAGGGATGCCCTTTAAGTACCTCTCAAGCACCTACCTTCAGAAGCATTTCCTCATGTTGCGGATTCTCTGAGTCATACGGCTCTCTGCGAAGCTTTTCAACCTCTGCAATCAGATTTCTGTACCCCACAATCTGCAGCAGGCATGCTTGAAGAGAGACTCCCAACCTCAGCAGAGGGGGAAAGAAGTAACATAATCCAGCTCAATCAAATCAGCAGCACTACTAGGTACTTACCTGTTTAATTCATTAATGTACATGAGTAATATTACATCTATTAATTGATAGCCCAAGACTTTAATTACAACGAGAGAATTTCAGAGATCAATATTATATTAAACAAGGTTGTGAAATGCTTAGTGCCTTCCTTAGAAGATAAAATTTTGGATTTTTTTCCTAAACATGCTTCACTTTTTATAACTCTACAGTTGTACAGAAAGGCTGCATTTTAAAGAAAGCTGAAAAGCCTGACAAGACTGCATGTGAAATGTTGTAGTGCATCACTGAACTACAGCTGTAATGTTTTTAACTACTCTATAAACTTGGAGTAGTTTAGAACAGAATGTGACAAGTGGTGGCAGAGCCATTTTATCTTAAAAGAAAAAAAATCGCATTTTTAAGTTCCAAGTTGCACAACACATACAAAGTAAGCCACATTTGCACTTTATCTAAAGCCAGTCAAATGCTCTATGAAATGTTATTCGTGGCAGGTGAAAGTGAGTGGAATTTGTTTCCCCACTCTCCTTTTCATTAAGGAATGCTCTCCTTCTTGCCAAACAGAGGAGGCAGGCGAGCTGCTGATGCCCCACACCTCCTCCCTGCCATCCCTGTGCTGGCAGTGGCAGCTCTCAGAGCACAGGAGCAGCCTGCCTGGGCTTGCGCTCAGCTCCAGGTGCTCCACCAGATAGAGGAGAGTCCAAACACTGGGAGTATTTCAAGGACTGCCTCCACAGTTAGTGCAGTCTGCATGTGTCACCTGGTTATTCGACCTACTTCATTCCACCACTAAATACACACACTTATCTGTGAGACGCTGATAAAGGGAAATTATTGTGGGTCTCCTCTTCAGGTCACAGCGGCCCACAGCCTTCAGGAATAGCTCAGTGCAAACATCCCTAGAATGCTAGTTCAGCTCTGCAAATATGCTACGTTAACAAAAAAAAAAAATCACTGCATGTAGCTTTGCAGAAACACATACAGTGTGACACATGTCCCTGTCTTTACCACAGGAGATTTCAAATCTCTGCTATGCAAGGGAAGGCCAGAGCTTCTGAATAAGACAGTTTGGATGCAGGTCTTACTTATGTTCACGAGTGGGCAAGTCGATGAATTTTCCTTAATCCTGACTGAAAAAATACTGACCTGCTTTTGCTGAAATTTCTCCAGAGAACTTTAGTGTAAAATAAATGGCTCACAAGCAAAACTGCAGTGCAGGTGCTTAAAGTCTAGCAGAACTATGATTAATTTAATATAAAGAGCAATTTAGTGGCAAGGTGCGTTTCTGTGTATGTGGCATCACCTTGCACGCCCCAGGTCCCCATTCCCCACTGCAGATGCTGCTGATCACTTAAAGAAAAGCAGCAGTCAATTTATGGGTACTCATTTTTGATTATGTAAATCAATTCCAAGTTTAGAAAGAAGAGTGAACCTCAGACTTATCACCTGAATAATGTAACACTCTACGACTAATTCCTAACCTAGACCATCTTGTGCCATATGCTAAGGATTGAGAAATAATGCAATCACAAAAGTAGTTACTCTTGCAATATACACTTGTAAATTTAATGGTTTGTGGTCAGCCTCTTCAATCTCATATCAGCTATGTTGTATCATTAAAACTTGAGTTTGGATAATTAAAGGCAGTTTTAAAATTTAAAAGAGTATATTATTTATATCAGTTACAACAGAATGATTTCTTCCCTTCTCAAAAGGCCATGTACAGCCTTGCTAAGAAGCCATCACTGTCACTGCCAGGACTACCTGCCTTGGTGGTATTTTATCCCTGAGGAAGTGGTCCCCATAAATCAATGCATCAACAATATACTAAGACAGCATGATTCAGGAAGCAGATAGAGACTCGGGACTTGCCTGTTAGAGTCACCATAAAAGATCATTCATTTTTTCCATCAGCTTTTTGACAACAAAGCTTAAGTGGGAGTTTCATGATGAGAGATGAAATTCATCTTCACAACAGCTACAGAGAACTAGTTCTAAATGGACCTAGGCACTGAAGAAATCAGTAATTCCCATTTGTTTTGTAAGGACACCATAAACTTACTGTGGATTTATATCCGGATTAATCCTTTTCAGCTCCATGATGTCATCTATTGTTTTTTCAATAGCATCAGGGTGAACACTTACTGAAGTCTGCAGTCGCTAAAAAGATTTTAAATACATGTTAATTCTTATGGAAGCAATTATCTGATAAAAGTTAACAATGGTAAATTTGATACCCAAAAGCTTCTAGATTAAAAGCCCAGAAGACTTAACATAAATACACACACCTTTCCACTCTATTCAACCTTACTAACTAGTTTCAGGCATTAGCCCTGTAAGAACTCAAGTTACTTCCCATGCCCTTGTAGTCAGTCTATGTGTTTCTGTGGTGGCTGCCAGTGAAGGTGGTCTGCACCAAGCCCTTTGATCAAGAAGTAAAGATCATCTCCCTGATTACATTGGAACTGCTAGCCTTCCTTTGACAGCTCTCCCAACACACTGCAGTAGGACAGCAAAACATTCTTCCTTTCTCTTGCATGTCATTGCACTTTGTAGAGATGCCCCTGGAAGTTCAGTATTCAAAAAAATCAACATTAAAAAATTAAAAGGTTGAACCTTCTGGTGCTTTGTCTCAAAACTACACAATTGCCTAAATGGAAGCTTTTAAATAGATGCTGCCTTTCTGTTTGTGCTACAAGTATGTTTGGAAGCATTATGCAGAACTATGAGCTACGCGACACTGGTTTTGCTAATGCTGAGGTAAGCTTTTCAGCATCACTGATTCTCATGCCAGTGAGAAATGAACAGCTGAATGATGCTATTTAACATACACAAATGCTTTGTGAGAATTTAGCATAGCATACCCAGTGCTACACTAAAAGCAGGAAGCAAAAGAGGCTCTTCTCCATTAACATATTTAAAATGAAAGCAAAGAACAGTTGTCTCAGTTATCTAGGAGCTCCTGCCTTCAGCCTCTTTTATCCCTGCTTTCCACACAAAAACCCGGAGGTGTAAAGTGTGTATCTGACTGCAGATTACAAAAATTCCAAGACAGGATGAGGAATCAAGCTAAGAAGCCCCAAAACATATCATGTCATCTCCACAACAGCATGCTGCCCCTTGATTCATCAGCGTCACAGTGTACCTGTCCCTGAAGAACAGGGCACTCTCCCTGAATTTGCAAGATCACCTGCTGTTTTGGACACAAGACCCTCTTCAGTAGAAGATGGTTTTAATGAAAATTGTATCAAGCCTTAAAGTGTTTTTTGGAGTGAGTAAACAGCAGACTGAACAAACCAAATGCACAGGACACAACAGAGAAAGGTCAATGATGAGATCTTCCACTCACCTTACTTTTTGAACCTTTCAGTGATGCCTCTGTAGGAGAACAATATTTGAAAGCATCATGTCAGACAAGCTCAGTTTATATTTGATTCATTGAACAAGTATTTATTTATAAGAACAAAGTCATACTATTTTTAGCAGAGGCAAAAGAGACAAAGGCATGCAGAAGTATTTTGCAGTTACCTATTTTCATAGTTCTGGCAGCTCCAGGTTTGGTATTGTAGCAAATCCTTTGCAATTCACATTGACCAGTTAGTTTCCTGACCACGAATTTCAGGCAGCGCCACAAGCACTTGCAGTAGAAGTACAGGCATACCTGGACAAACATCCTGGCAAAAGAAGAAGCCTTGATAATTAGTCTTGCACAAAGTTTGTTTCAAGAAGGTCACCACTCAAGCAGAAGGTACTTTCTCAGCCCAAATTCCCATTGCCTAAGAACATTTTTAAAGCAAAAGCAGCTTTCACACTGCAAACAGTTATCCTGGTAAGCGTTAAAGATGGTTTTTACTCTTGGCATGCACAGTGCCAGAACTGGAAGCACAGAATAAGTCAGCTCCAGAGTTCTCAAAAAGGTATTTCTGGAAACTCTCTGTCCCCTTAAAACAAAAGGCCATATAGTTCCTACTAATGCTTTGGAGATACAGGACTACACGAGAAGGAAGCACAGCTCACCCTGTTATGGCTGCTGAGGATCGAAACAGCCACTACACCCTGGCTTAGCTTTGCCTCTGTGTGCAGCTGCTCCAAGTTGAGTGGTTATACTGATGAACAGGAATCAACACTCAGGTGCACAAGAGTAGTGAAAAGTGATGATTAAGGAAACCAAAGCTCCCCCCACCTTTAGGAGAGAAGGTGTTTAAGAGCCTGTCCTAAGGACTGCCAGTTCTCCCAACAATCAGCTGTTATACAGCACTGATGCTGCATGATTTCTCGAAGTACAGAACTGACAGTAAGCCAAGAAAGCCCTTATTTAGATACTGCATCCAGTTTTGAGCCTCAGCAATACAAGACAGGCTTTGACAAACTGGATAGATTTCAGTAGAAGCTCCTGAGATGGTAGGACTAGAGCACAGACCCTGGGAGGACAGGCTGGGAGAGCTGAGCTTGTTCAGCCTACAGCAGAGATAACTTTAGGGGGACCTATCAGCAGCCCCTAGGGCCTGTGGGAAGACCATGGAGGAGACAAAGCCAGGCTCTTCACAGTGGTGCAGGGCAGGAAGATAAGGAACCACAGTTGTAAGCTGAAGCATAAAAGGCTCAGCCTAAATATAAGGAGAAGCTTTTTTCACACAAGGACAGTCAGGCAGTGGCACAGACTGCACAGAGGCTGGGCACTCTCCTTCCTTAGAGTTTAAACCCTGACTGGAAGAAGCTCCAAGCATCCCAGTCTGACCTCAGAACTGACCTGCTGTGAGCAGGAGGTTGGACCACAAACCTGCTGATGTCCCTCCTAGCCTGAACTACCCCATGATCATACAGAAGCCTCAAAGAGGCTGCGTAGATGAGAAATGCTCTGTTTTAATGTTTGTTAGCATTGCGGCTGCTACCAAAGCTCACATATTGCTATCACAATCACATAACACACCCCAAAATCAGATTTCATGGGATATAACTTATTTGAACACAATTTGGCTTCCTCATTTCTACAGCTATGAAGGCACAGATCCTGCCATGTTATCCAACATGTCAACCCCTATGGAGTGTACCAGGAGTTGAGGTGTGTGAGTGGGATCTACCCAGGATTCAGAAGCACATTTCAGGAAGGCAAGTTGTAAAGACCTGACAACTGGAACATCACCATCTGGACATGGTCCTGGGCAACTAGTTCTAAGTGGTCCTGCCAGCGCAGGGTCAGTGAACTAGATGGCCCCTAGAGCTCCCTTCCAACCTCAAACTCTCTGTGATTATACTCTGATTATATTATGGGAAAACATCAATACAGCTGTGATATGCTGGCTTGCCATTAAATGGTCAAAAATAATTGGGTCTCTAAGCCTGTGTGTATGCATATTCATCATTAGCCCATCATTTTTTCCACATGCTGTTGATGTTTTCAAAGGACAGTTATTTGTTAGGAGACTGTATTATTCTTTTCAATGGAGTGCAGTGGTTATTCTGAAATACTGAATTCCAGATAGCTTTAACAAAGCTTGAAGACTCCATCGCTTCCCAAAAATATGCTGAAAGGCATGGTGTAGAAGGGCGTTCAGGGAAGGGAAGATAAGTTAACTCATGTTTATGTCCACATAGGAGCTTAATCTGCTTTATGTCCACTTTAGCTTAATTGCCTTTGAAGGGGGATTAAGCTAAGAGAACTAAAGCCATTTTATGTTTAAATAGAGAGTATCCACACAACTATTCAACATGCTTTAAAAACATCCACTTTATCTTCACACTTTCAGTAACTTCACTTCCAAATACCTGCATGCAGGCAACCCCCTGGTTTTTATGCATCAGGAAGCCTCTATTTTAGATACAAAGTGAAACATAAAGAATGAAGAATCACTCCCATGCTGGAATCAAGTTTTAGACAAGCAAAAAAGATTCAGATCCTGACACTGAAATATTTGGTCTGTCCCTGTCCCTGCAAGATGTGCCAGAACACACTACTGAGAGGAGTTTGCATGCGCTTCACAGCAGGTTATAACCTTCAGTATTACGAACAAGATCAGTTACCAGGAGGCAAGTCTGTCATCAGTCAAGCAGCCATTCTTTAAGTTAAGTTTCCAACAGTCAGAAGGGTAAGTCAGTCTTATATAAAATCAACTAATGCTTTCACACTGAAACCTTTAATAGTGGCTTGAAAAAAAACACAGGCTACCATTTGGCATTTTGGTTTTCCAGCAGACATTTGATATCAGCCTTCACAGATTTGACTAGTCCACCACCCCTGAATAATCAACCTATAGTCATTCCCCAGCCTCCTCAGAACAACCCAGTTCTGTAGTCGGGCTGAAAGTCTGAGAAACAAATACAAGAGATTAATGCCAAACTTCACACAAAAGGCGGAGTGTGGCAAAACAAAGTTCTGGGTTTTCACCATACATCTGTAATAGAAATTACAGTTGCTTTCTTTTGGTCTGCTTTGTTTTCAAAGGTTAGTTCACTGTTAGTGCAACTGTCTGGGTAAAAACCTCTTCTATACAAAAGAAGGAAGGAAAGACATGTCATGTTAACAGCACATGTAGGAAGATTTCCTTCTAATGAGGAAGACTGTTCCCATAAAAACCACACAAAGTTCAAGACTACAGGACTAAAACAACACAACCCATTTCATTACTCAAAACTTTGTTTCTTACTGTATTACGTGATGTGGATAAGTTTTGGAGCGTGTGGGGAGGCGTTAGGTGCATTTAAATGATATGTTGCTGCCTTCAGGCTCAATGACAGATTCGCAAATCAAAGGGAAAAAAAACTGTAAATGGGGTAGAGCTGTGACCACGTGGTTGCAACCACCTTCCCACTAAAGTTTTGCTTCAGCTGTGGTTCGCACAAAGATTAACAAATAAAAATGCATCTACTAAAACCATGCCACTACAGCACTCAAACACTACATCTGTGATTCACTAAAATATGCTTGGCAGCTATTACTAAAGCAAACAAACACTAGTTTTCTACTAGGTAGCTTATAGAAGAAAGTTAGCCTCTGTTGATACCTTCAGTTTTCTACTACTCATCCATCTCAAGCTTACAACAGGGAAATCTTCCATTTGTAACATGAACAGCAAGAAAAATAACACAAGCTGGTTTCCAAACGGTTGTTCTTTATAAAATGGAATTCTTGCTTGCAGAAGTCCTGTAATAAAAGCACACTAGTGATTATAAAACTTGGCTTACATGCTGGCAGCTACACACTTCAGTTCATGCAAGCAAAGTGGAGACACTAGCAGCTCTAAAACAAAACATAGTGTACCCACAAACATGAACCCACATGGAAGTGGAGCATGAGCCACATGTCTGACTACTGTACAGTGGCAGTAACTTCTGGTTTGTTTTAGAGTCCAGTTCCAAACCTCCTCTCCGCTCAAACTCTTCTATGTCTTTATTTGTGCTGCTTGACTTTGCTGGTTTTCTTAGCATAGGAGAGTGTGCTTCATCAGCAGTTTGCATGGTCACATACAGCAATACTTCATATCCTGAGGTGAGCTTTAAGAACAGAAGTATTACAGAAATGAAAGTGTTCCTCAAACTTGCACTCTGTTCTTCCCCATCCCAATATAAGCTCCTCCTCCTGTATTACTTGTAGCTGCACAGCCCTACAGATTTGCGTTTATACATGCAAAGTGCATTAAATGAGTTCATACAAACATTTATTCAGGTACAACAAACAAAAATCTGCATAATAAGATGCTGATGTGCACATCATTGTTTGCCAATCAACAGGTAGTTCCCTTGCCAAGGATGCTGTATGAGTGGACACACATGCAGTCATCCTCCCACAAGAAGTCAGGACTACTCATTTCCAGTTGTTGATGCCAAACACTTGGGCATCAGTGCTACCCATTTGCTCCTGAGCAATATCAGTACAACTCTGTGTACTTCTCCCAGTTTGGCCTAGAGAAAGGGTCACTGAGCTCCGAGATCAATACTACAGGAAACTGTACTCCTTACTTGGGTTCCAAGGAGAAAGAAATTAATACCAAACAAACGCGATGCTCTGAAATGAGTACGTATTGCCTCACGGACTTGTGGAACACTACCCAGTGCTTACAGCTACCATTGCAGCTACAGAAATGTACAGTTTTCTTCTGTGTAATTAGCAAACATCAGTTAGGGGCTGGTATATGCATTTATTTCATCTCTCCTTCCCTGCTCCTCTATGTTTAAGTCTTTTATATCTTCTCTGCTGAATGGCACTATTTCTGAGCTCTAATCTTCTACTAAGAACAGCTTTAACAGAAAAAAAATAGAAACAATATTAGGCAGTCAGTATCTTGCAAGGACTATCAGGAATGCTGCGAAACCAAACAAGCAACCCATCTCTATCAGCAATAATAGGGCTCAACAGAGGTTCTGGAGAGCTTTCTTCCACAAGGGAGGGGGTGAAGAAAAGGGGTTCTACAATTGCTAGGATCCTTTCAAAACACAGAGAAATGTAAAGCCAAAAAGAGCACAGAGCATGGCTGCTGCAATCATAGCACTTCTATTCCCCACAGCACGTGCTGCCTTGCCTGGCACATGGAAGCACACAGCAGCAGTAAAGGTTTCCAATGTGGTCTAACATTTCTGTGAAGCTCTTTTCTGTGTAAGGTGTATTCATCTAAACAGCAAGATGTGTGTGCAATGCAACATGCAGCATTTCACCGACATGAAAGGCAGTAAGAGACTAACTACTGTGCAACATTTTGAAACTAATAAATTAGAAGGTGCTTATTCCCTCCCCTAGTAATTTCAGAACCATAGTATTTTCAGAGCTAGCAACAAAAGGAGCAAGTACTTTGGGTAAAATGAAAACTTCAACTAGATACTCAATGCTAGTGACTGCATTTAAAACTGAGGGGAAGGAAAGAAGCAAGCAAAACCAAAAAAACAACTGTAAACCCTCCAAAATCACTAGTTTAAAAACAAAATGAAAGTCACTGAGTCTCCTTACACATCATTTTCTCTCCTATGTGACCTGTTTAGGTCCTATGGATAGGAAAAATTCTTACACAACCATTTTTCCTGAAAGACATACTGAGCTCAGAGAAGAAAGCATTACACATCAATATTTCTTTCCTGAAAATTCTAATTATGGCTTGAGAAGTCAAGGACACAGAAGTTATGGATGACAAGCTGTCCCAATAGGTGAGTAAGCAAGTGACACTACCCTGTTAGGGGCTAATTAATTTGACTACCTCTGTTTATTTGTGCAACTTACAGCATAAATACAAGGTCAATCAAGAAGTAATGTACTGATGACTTTTTCTGCTAGACAAACCTGTTATCAGCTCCTTTAAAACACAAGAGATTCTTTTTCATTCTGTGCCTTTGCATGCTTGAAAACTGGAATCCACCTTATTTCTCCATTTAGACATGAAAGCAAGGCAATGTGGTAACTAAAGAAGACATAAGTAGTTTTTAACAGCAGCTTTCCACACTTCTCCACTTTTGCTTTTTTGCTGATTGATTTTCATTTTATCTGACGCCAGTAAGACAGAAATTACACTTAAAATATGATAGTGCTCATGCACTGATTTTCAGTAGATTAAGAGAAGGTATCAAGGTTTTAGGATTTATTGAAAAAAACCCTAAGTATCTGCTATAGTTGGTTCTCCAAGTTGTTCTCATTTTAGATGTTTAAGATAAGTTACAGTAACAGTGGAAGTATCACTGACAGTGTTTTGATTGTTTATGGCTTAATGATGGTAATGATAGGGATAGGCATTTATGGATAAGAGTCAGGAGGAAGGCCAATAAGGCAGAATTGGTGGGAGTCTGTTATAAAGACGCAGATGAAATACTTCATGAGCATGTGGGAGAAGTCTCCCAGCCGCTAGTCCTTGTTCTTATGGAGGACTTCAATCTTCCAGGTGTCTACTGGAAATTCAGTACAGCACAGAGCAAACAGCCTTGGAGGTTCCTGGAGCATGTGGGAGGTAACTTCCTGACATCACTGGTGAGGGAGCCAACCAGGGAAGGTGCCTCATTGGGCCTGGGGCATAGGGATCATGAAATGATGGAGTTTACTGTCCTTGGAGAAGTAAGGAGGGAGGTCATCAGAAATGCCACCTTGGACTTCCAGAGGGCAGACTTTTAACCTGTTTAGGAGACTGGTTGACAAGAATCCAAAAGGAGGCAGTCCTGAAGATGAAAGCCCTGCTCTGCTCTCATTCTGGTTTATGGCATTTTCTATGATGCAGTCAGGATGATGTCCTGCACTTTGTGTAGGCTTAACACAACTCACTGGTTTTAAACACAGAGCTTATCTATGCCATCAATATTAGCCAGTCTAGTGTGTGTTCCATGTTGTGCAACGAGGAGAACAGTGTGTCACTGAGCAGTCCTCACTATCAGCACACCACATTCAGACCTGCATTTGGTCCTCACAAACAGTTAAGGACGCTTTTAGCAAGCTCCTGGGTGGCTGTTGGTAATAGACAAACAACAGGTGACACAATATACCTTAACTTGTTTATTCTCCAGCTGATTTCCAAGCTGGAAGGCTTAATATCCCTGTCTTGCATGAATATCTCCCTGCAGCTTCAAACTTCACTGCTTTATTCCCTATCACACAAACCTGCAACTGCAACACATACAACAGAACTCATCGTCCCCAGTGAGCACTTCTCTTGGAGGATAAACCCAGGTTATTTCTTAATCTCCCCATATTTCCTATATATTTACAAAATATGAGGGTATATTACTCATATAAGTTTGTGTCAAAGCATTAACATAAAACAGGAAAATCCAGGTGCTTGTATGTGAACAGAATAGCTTTCCTATTTCAACAGTGTTTTCCTATTTGAGATGCTCTGTATTACCCCCTCTCCACCCCTTAATCTGACTTTCTGTTCAGCATTTGTAATACTGGACTTCTCATAACAAAGTCCTAGTCTGTGCTATTTAGGTAAGCTATTGCTTTTCAGATGATCTACCTTGGCTACTCAAGAAAAGCTAACAACCATCAAGACTTCCCAAATCTTTTAGGATTCACTGACTTTAGAAATACCATGAAAAGAAGTAGAAAGTAGTTTCTTCAAGTCAGCCTCAGGAACATGGCTTCTCCAACATGGAAAGGAAACACCAAGGGGCCAGGACATTGAAAGGAGGGCAAACCAGACAGTTTACAGGGAGAAGCAACACATTTACTGTAGTCAGGAAAAGAGCTGGCAGCTTAGAAGTTGTCAAAAGCTCAGCTTCTCCATCAGCAGGGAGCAAAATTGCATTATGCTCAAAAGATACCAGGCCACTATGGGGACAAGCTGTGACATCCTCTGTGACCCCAGCTGGGGGCTCCCATCCAACTCCCAGCATGGCAGAGTCCTATTTATGCAGGATTCATGGCCCAGATCCAATATGGTACCAATTTGTGACCATGGGCCAGGCTGCTGAGCAAGTCTACAGAGAGAAAGAAAGGTAAAAATTATAGAGGCAGGGCTGCTGAGATGAAGTCATTAGTGGGATCCAAGAAGGAAGACTCCAACATGGAATATTATAAAACTGTAAAGGGGAAAATCACCACAGGGATGTTAGCCAGGCTAGCTGTGAACCATTCGGTCACTGGATCAGTACCAGTGGAGTTTATGGAAGGCTTGTGACTCTCTGGTCGCAAGATCAGGGCCATAGAGCTGCAGCGGTCAATCCTTTCCCTCCTGACTGGTGCCTATCAGGTGGTGAACACACTAACACAGCCTAACGGCCCATTAAATCTTAGCTGTCTTTTGTGGGTGCTGGCAAATAAGTATTTGTTGTATACTTTTAACCTGTGTATAACCTGTTCATAGAGTCCTTTTGCAGTTTGCTCATGATACCTGAGAAAACTAACCCAAACACCCCACAGAAATGCTTAAGCCACAGCTGGCTTGGCAATAAAGTCATTAGAGATGATCAACCTAGAAGTGATAATGCTGATATGCATAGTGGATACAATTATTTCCTATAAACAGTCTAAAAAGAGAGAAAAATATAGTGATAGATGCTCTATACAGAAGCCTGTTTCAGCTCTCTTGAAAAGGTTTTTCCCATCCAGACAGAAAATTATTTCTTTGGTTTATACGCAAATTACGTTCGTTATCTCTGTTAGTTTCTAGGAGTGCTCAACTCTCTCTACTGACTGCAGAACAAAGAAACCATGGGCTTTCTGCACCTACAGCTGATGCCTGCAAGTCTCACATAGTACCTCAGTTTACAGAGAAACAACTGCAAGTCATATACAGAAGCAAGTAACAGACATTCCCCTCCAAACTGAGCACAATTGGCTTCAAAAACATTTGCACATTTTTGCCAGCCATCTCCCCTTCTCTGCTTTCACAAACAATACTCCAAAAATACAGACAGCAGGCTGTATTTTTGAATGGGAAGAACGGGAAAGAAAACCCAACATTTTTCAAGAACTGCTGCAGGTTACAGTTTCTCCTATTTTCCCCTGACATATCAGGCACTACTGATTTGATACATCACTGCTCCAATCCCACAAGACAGCTCCCACATTATTTGCTTCTATAAAAACTGGAAATTTTAAATTAAAATAGCTTTAATTAAATAGCGAAATCTAGGTCAATGGAAAGCAATCTAGTATAAACTAGTTTACACCTTCTGTACTACTGCTAACAGCTAAAACTGTTAACTCGCTGCAGCATAGAAGCAATTAGAATAATTTAACACTTGAAAAAATGCAGAACAGTTACCTCAGGAAGTGTTTCATGGTGACGGTTTGGTTTGCGTTATTGGAGCTGTAATCTATTGATTGCTGATGACCTCTGCTTTGCAGGCGGTATCAGTGCTGTAAAAATAGAATTGAGATGTATTTACTAAGAGAGAAACAAAGTGGTGTTTTAGTTTGCAAAACTGCTATTGAAACAAACATCTGTGGAAATACATGGAACAGGTGTTAAGAAATCTCATGTCAGTAAGAACAAAGGAAAAAATCACGGTTTGTTCACACTGCTCAGCCTGAGCACATACTTCGACCAGACTATGCTACCCATGTCTTTTTTTCACAAAAGCAAGAGCTTTGAGTAGGAGTGCAGAGATAAGCGAGAACACCCCAAGAAAAATCTACAATTTCAAACTTCTTGAGTTCTTCAAAAACCTATCTGGTTCACAGCAGCTTCCAAAGAGCAGTTTCAAGAGATGCTCATTTCACTCTGCTGTTAAAAGCCCTCTGTTCTCAGAGTTTACAACACCATTTGGGGTAAAAGCAGCATGTAAGCAAAGAGATACTGAGGCCTGTTTTAACCCACTACAGGAGATGTCAGGTAATCAATTTTCCTAGTGACCTACTTTATTAAGTGAGGTCTTACAATAGACACAGTTTGTTCCAAGATCTGGGGTCCTACAGTTAATTTTCATTGCAATTAACATTTAGTTCCAGTAGAGGAGGAGGAACAGGAATAATTCAAGAAAAAACATCATAAACATAGCCTTGCTCATGCACTACAGACACCAGTCACCACCTCTTTACTTTGGATTTCTAAAAGGGGGTATTTACATCCAAGTGATGTTTGGATAAGAGATGTAGACTTCTCAGATTGCTGTACTTCATATCCTGTAAAAGGCAATAAAACATCTTTATTTGCTGCCAGAAAACAGGCAACTGCTCCACATGGCAGCTACTGGGACAGCTTAATTCAAGACTTAAAGAGAACAAGACCACACTTTCAAAGTGAACAAAAGGCCTGAAAAGCTTGCAGCTTTCCATCTCTGCAGCCTGAAAACTGCACAGTTAAGAAATCTTTTAAGAGACCAATTTTTACTAGCACTACATGCAGCATGCTCAACAGTACCTAAGGGCCTTAAAAAAAAAAAATCTGGCCTCTTTTGTCACAAATTTATAAGAACCTCAAATCTATTTTTCTTTTGTGGGACTTAGCAGCACTGATGGGATAAACATCATCTTACCCTACACCTTCTTCTTACATTCTACTTTCTTCTTATACTTGTAACTTGCAAGTTTTATATTATGCTGCTGCCTGATGACAGGAACAGAACAAGCATTTAAGTTCAGAAAAATGCAGCTATCTTGTTGGATTACATCACATACAGCTTGCTAAAAATACATAATCCCTGGACTGTGAAAGCTTAATTAATTTATATTGTTTTTGACTGGCTGAATCATGTTGCTGTCCCCTGAATACAGTTGTAATTGCTGCTGGCTGCAGTGACACCTGCTTGCAAGGGCATACAGATGCTAACATCAAACTCTGGTTCATTAATGAACACAGTAGGCAGGCTCCTAGCACTTCCTGCTACAGCTTTTGATAGGTCTTTGATGACAGCAAGCACAGGAAGCACAGGAGATAGGCAAAAACTGGAGGGGATGTAACCTGCTCCCCTTCTCCAGTCTAATAATTTGCTGTTAAAAAGATACAGTTTGTGAAAGATTCTTACAACCGAGTCTCAGCTTTTTAGCATCAATTCGAACAAAGCTTTACCACAGTATTTCACCCGTAAGGGCAGCAGAGTAAGGAGCACACCAGAACTGCCAGGAGCTGTCAAATCAACCCCCTTTAAAAATGTGTGCTGGTCTCAGCCTCTGAGGTCAGCTCCTTCTCGATTCTGATCAAGGTCCTTGCTGAAAGTGATGCTGCTTCTTTACTACTGCTTTAAAGGGAAGAGAAGTTCCACTTGCCTGAACTCCAGAATTGGCTCATTCAAGTGCAGCATGGTAAGAGCTTTGAAATACTCTCCCTTCAAGAACAGTTACCAGCTAGACCCTATTATAAATTTGCTGTGAATGCTCATTAAAAATTAGGCTGTTTCAAAACCTGTTTTTTTTTAAGAAGTCAGCATTGCTGCTCGTAAACTCCTGCTTTCTTCCCAGAAAGCTAAACTCAAAGGTAGGTCGTTGGCTTTGGCTGCAAAGAAAAAGCATAACTGACACAACTAGCATGACAAATGGTTAAAAGTGCCAATTTTGGATCTCTTTAAAACCCACCCTTGGAATTACAGGAATAATTCTCCTTGATCTCTTTATTTTAATTAAAAGAAGGCAGGAGTGGAAGTCACCATAAAAACTTTACAGCAGAAGTCCTGAAGAGACAGAAGTCAACATCAAAGCCCACCAGCTTAGAAAGGAATAGTTCATCCTGCAGACTTTAGCAGCTAGTGCCCTACAGCACAAGCACAGCCAATAATGAGGTCCACAGAAAGGCTGAGGTCTCAAAAGCAGTCTCCTCCACTCAAGCACAAAGCAATCAAATTCCACCTGACTCTACCAAGAAGGCTTTAAGACCTAGAGGCAAGACTTCCAGCACAAACGAAAGCACAGGCTACACTGCTGTCTTGGTTCATAAAGTAAAGAAACTTTGCTTTAACGTCTGGCAGAGAGGCTTTGTAAATGCTGTTATCTGCTATGTACAGGGACAGAAATGAATGCCATGCTCTGCAATTCTTGCAATGATTCACTTCTATGGATTCACACATACACATGGCAGTAAGCTATTGACATCCAAGCTAGACTGGGAAGACAAATCAGAAGGTGAGAATCTACCGTCATCTTCAAGCAAATAGGACTGGAGGTCAGCATTCCCCATTTCCATACATCTCCATAAGTGATCCTCTGGGCAAGCTTGGTTAAGATTCTCTGTGATGAAAAGTGTTTAAAGTCTTTAAAGATTGTTACCACAATTCGCTGCTGAGTAAGTTCAACTATTCATAAACCTGTAGAGCCACAAGACCTAATTTCTGCCAACCTCTTTTCCTCTCAAAATGTAATAGATTTCTTCTAAGTGAGGAGAGAAAAAACAACAAAATAAAAGAACAAAAAAAAAAAAAAAGGAAAAAAGAAAAGAGAAAATGCCATACAAAATAAAGCACTACTCTAGCTTACTCTTAGAAAAGCTGTTACAGCTCACCTCAGTGGACAAGAGCAGCTGTAGCTTTGGACAACACCTCAGTTTGCCAAACAATTTCAGTCAGTTGTCATTAAGTGTGCTCAGAAAAAAACCAAAATAACAAACAAACCCAAAAACCAAACCAACAAACAAAACCCAACCAAACCAACCAAAAAAACCCACAACAAAAAAAAACCAAGCTTTGTGGCCACAGAGAGGGAGTTGGCTTTCAGACTCTTGCTTTCTTAAGGAAAGAGCTTCCTCATTAAGCTGGATGTCTGCAGATCAGGAAGGCCTCCAAAGTCCACTGTGGGAAATGAAGACACATGTGACGAAAAGTTTTCTGCAAGTGACAGATAATCAGGGTACTGTATGTTTGCGAGCTTGCTGACAGAAAGTACAACAGTTACACAATCTAAGTTGAGAAACTGGCAGCAGTTACGGATTTGGGGAGACTCAAATACAAGTTGCTGGAGACTGCCTGCACTTAGGAAATACCAGTTTGTCAGAAAGTGAAGGACTTGCAGCAGGATTGCCAGAGCCAGTGGGTACCTGGTGGGGAGCAGCCAGCTGGCCACAACATCCACCCACCACTCTGAGCGCCTGAGTCTGCACTCTTGCCTTCACTCATGCGAACTTGCAGCTGTTTTTCTGCAGCCTAAAAAGTGTTCTAGCTTTAAGCTATATACACTCACATTTTCTCACTGAGAAACCTGCAAGATACTCTCCGTGTTCTCCTTTTGTAGACAACTTTTCAGCCTTTTCCAATTAAGCCATGAAGCTGGGATAAGCCTAAAGACAAACAAGTTTGACTTTGTTCGCCAGCTGTCATTAATTCCCTAGCAGAACACATATCCACCACTGAAAACCTCCTGGCCCAGTGTTTAAAATTAGCTCTTTGGCATGAAGATACTCATATTTTAAGGCTTTAGATTGAGGATGATGGAGCAAGAATGCAGTTTGGATCTCCCATACACTCAAGTTTCTCAGCTTGCAGGATTTTATCCCATACCACACCACTTAGACAAGTCAACCTTCTCCTCCCCCCAACAACACACCCAAGTATCCATTCACTGCCAATTGTTTCATCCAGTTTATCTTAAACCAGACAGGAACTTCCCCTCCTAAAACTAGCTGCAGCTTTTCTTGAAAGAGAATCTGTACTACTACAATCACATAGAACAGCAAAACCATTGCAAGATCTGTCTCAAAATACAAATTAAGCTTTCCTTAAATAAACATTAACTATTTTAATCCTTGTGACTATGCTCTTTTAAGTTGTATAGCAAAACATGCATCAATCTCAAAGGTTAACAGTTGCTGAAGGCTGAAAGAAGTCAAGAGTAAGCCTTAAAAGTCACCTCTATCTGAAGCAGAGGGTTTGCTTTGTTACCTTCAAGCAAGCTGCAGATACAGCTGAGTGAAAAAAATGTGTTATTTAATATAAATCACTGTATTTGCAGAGTAAAATATAAAACCAAGGTATTTTTTTCTCCCCACAATGTTTGTCTTGCAAACTAATGACTCACCTGGCATACTGCAAACACTTTTAGAAGGTTTATATTCTAATTATAATGAAAGAATAGCTCTGCTGAAGAGACAAACCATCAACCATTAAGATGAGCAGGCAGAATATAGGACTTTGTTTATATGGATCATTACAGTTCATCCAAACTTTCCTTCTCACAAAAAAAGGACATATGTTTGAAATAGAAAGCAGTAATTACATCAATCATTTTGAGTGCAGAGGAGGGAAAAAATCATTTATTTTTAGGTTTAGTTGTTACAGTTCCAAAGTAGGCTCTTCTAAACTACCTCGATGCTGACTTCAGGTTGCAACTTTTCTTAGTAGCATCCTGACTTGTAATCTATCCCTCATTCACCTCAAAAGTCTACATGTATTTATTTGTGAGGGGTAACAATCTTTAGTCTTACATCACCAAAAGTGTTTTGCTAATGCATATTCCTTTTCTGTTGTTGTTGATGGGACCATTAATGCTTCTCTAGCCTGAATACCAACCTGCAATAACTAGAATTAGAAAGGGGAAGAGCAGCTATACACATTATGAAATGTCCCCTGAGGTCCTGGCAGATAGCATGCTGGCCACAGGCCAGCAGTAAGCACAGACAGACAGCAGCACGCTGGGCTGCATAAATACAAGCAAAGCCAGTAAGTAGATTGAAGGAAGGAATTATCTTCCTCTACTCAGCACTCTGGACCACATTTAGACACTGTCTAGTTTTGGGCCTAGGAATACACAAACAATACCAAGAAACTGGACAGTGGTAAGCAGAGGCTACTGAGATGGTAGGGGAGATGGGCTTATTCAGCCCAGGGCAGAGACAGCTTTGGGGGGACCTAACAGCACCTCCAGTGCCTTTGGGAAGGTCATCAAGAAGTCTTAGATGGACTCTTCACAGCAGTGCAGGATAGGAGGGTGGAAACCAGCAGACATAAACTTAAATATGAAAGGTTCAGCCCGGATATAAGGTGAAAATGTTTCCCCAAGAGGACAGCCAGGCAGTGGCACAGGCTGCCCAGAAAGACTGTGTGGTCTCTATGCTCTGAGGTTTCAAGCCCCAGCTAACTAAAGTCCCAAGAAGCCTGAACTCAGAGCTGATGCTGCTGTGAGCAGGAGGCTGGGCTTGAGATCCTTTGAGGTCCCTTCCTGCCTTTGAGTCTCTGCTTCCCCCCAGTCACTCTTATGAGATCTCAGAAACCTTGAGTTACACCCAATTACTCTACACAACACATAGGGTGCCCAAGTCCTTGCTATTTTACTAGTTTAAGAGGTACCAACATCTCACTAAAATCCCATATAATTTGTAGTGTTTCCCATGAGAAAAACCTTAGCTTGAAGATGGAATAAGATTACTCTTTTAACCTCATCTCTCCCCGCCTCTCCCACCTGAAAGCCTCCTCAATTTGACCATACAATTTAAGAGCAGGACTTTATAAGAGTCCTGCCAGTATCAGCGTAATACACAAACCCCCCCAATACAAGTAACTCCCCAACAACTCTAGGACCCCAGTTTGGTCAGGTGTACTGTTTATCATAGAATAGTTAGGGTTGGAAAGGACCTTAAGCTCATCTAGTTCCAACCCCTCTGCCATGGGCAGGGACATCTCACACTAAACCATGTCACCCAAGGCTCCGTCCAACCTGGCCTTGAACACTGCCAGGGATGGAGCATTTACAGCTTTCTTGGGCAACCCATTCTAGTGTCTCACCATCCACCCCATAAAGAATTTCCTCCTTATATCTAAACTTCCCCTGCTTAAGTTTGAATCTGCTACCCCTTGTCCTACAACAATTACAGCCCTAAGCAGACTGTCCCATGGAACAGACACATACCTACTTGCATCTTCCAACTTCTATTCATGTCCAAAGGGGGCATAAAAGTTACTTAAAAACATATTTAGAACCCAGCAGCACAGTAATTTAAAGGTCTTCAAATCTTATAGCAAGAACAGTATTTAGACCTCTCCAACTCAGAAAACATTATGGGAGACATCTCGCTCTATTGACAGAAGGCTATCAGGAACAGGTTGCCTCAAAAGTGGTTTGTGTACGCATAGAAGTGGCTTTGCCTGACACCAAAAGCTGTAGCCACTGGCAGGATCTACTTCAAAGAAAGATCATCAGCAGATGCCTGTTTTGTGTGAGCTCAGTTCTTCATCTCACTTACAGAAGGGTATTTTCATTTCCATGTGCTTAAGATGAAGCTATATTCAACTTCAAGCATTCTATAGAAGAAAGTCTTGGAATCAAAAGTCACATTGATTGATGCAGCTAATAAGCAAGACTTGACTTCAGTCATGCTGTCACAGGTAATAAGATTTTTTCCTTTCCTAATCTCCATCACACATTGACATTTTATGTTTCTGTATTTCACTAGGAGAGTGATGGAAAGACTAGGCATGAAGGCAAATTCTCTGAATTTTAGTTCTGTGTAAAAGAGCCTGTGAGCATGAGCATACACAGCACAATTAAGTAGCGCAAAGACAGAGCTCTGAATAAAAGCTTAAAATCACAGCAGAGTCGGAGGGTGAGAAAGCATAAATCCCCACACTTCTCCCAAGCTACAGAACAGTGTTTTAGGAGCCCCTAATTCTACAGTCCTAACTTAGCACTTCAGTCCATTACTGCCTCTTTAAAGTGGCAAATACTTCACAGATACAAGACAAACATGGAAGCATCAAGAGGGTCACAGATACAGCCACATAGGACTGCATATGGGTTCAAGAAAACTTACTTGTCAAACCTCACATGGCAGATTACTTCTAACACCATCCAGTTCAGCCTATGCACTGCAATTTCTCAGTAGATTTTTGTTCAGTGATAACCCAAAGGCTGATGAAGATAACAGCAACCCAAAACTCAGCATTTGTAGAAGCATATCCACAGTTCCTGGTTGATCAATGCCCTTTAAAAGAAAATGGCTATGGTTCTGTGCCTGACTGTTTAAAGCAAACTAAATCCTAGATACACAACAAAGGAGATGTACATGCATACAGACATATTTTGACTTCAGAACTGGGCAATAATCTACTTTTACCAATTTCTATTAGCTCTGCTCTATTATAATGTTGAAAGATATTGAGGACAAAATTATATGAAGTCACTTCAGGCCACCAGTGAAGACTTCACTGGGTACATTCTATTTCTAATACTAAATATGAAATTAAAAAGCAGAGGAAGCTTTCCATACCCCAAAGTAATGTAAATCTCTAGAAATGCAATCAGATGCTTAACTTCAAAAGGAATTAAAGTATCCAAGTGCTGTCTCGGTCTATAATGTTTCCATCCTTAACAAGTTTACTCTGCTGATTGAGGAAAGTGTATTTTATCCAGAAGAGGCCCAAATAGATGATATATCAGCTAAAACCAAAGACTCATGCTTGAAAAGAGTCTTCAACCCATAGCAACTTCCCCTCCACTCCTGCATGCATTATTAAGCGGCATAATTTTTAGCCACTTCTCATGAGCTTTCACTTGACCACTGACTAGTTCACCCAGGAGAACAGTAGCATCATCTGGGTGGTTCCTGTGCGCCTACACGGTTTACAGTGCAATGTTTCTGGCTTACTTGCTCTGTTTCCAGACACCCCATACAACAGCTTGTGCTGAAAGAAAATCTGTTCTAAATAAAACATCACACTTTGTAGCAACATTGCTTCAAGTTTAGAATAAATCCTACAAGACTGGATTCGTAAAATCCAAAGAGGCTGCCTGGTTAGCTCCCAGAATAATTACTGCAGAAGCTTCCTGGAAAAAAAACCAAAGTGACTGGTTCTAAAAGTGAGTGACTCATGCTCTTTTCCCTTGCCTTCTTAGTTTCCACCTCATTGCCTAGGTGAGAGAAGTGTAGAAGGTAAAAGGCAAAGATGAAGTAGTTGCCACCAAAATTAACTTAAGTCTTGACTTGCTTTAGAGCCCTACCAATTCCTAACACATAGTAGTTTGTGGGGAAGAAACATCATCCCACCAATAGCTCACATGCAGATCTGCAGTGTCAATAAAATGACACCAGAGATGCTTGCTCTGTCTTTTGCTCTACCTTTCTAACAGCTGTTCTGTTTGCTTGGACCATGCAGTTAATTCAGCCATCAAACCAATACAACCACACACCGGGCATCGGCCAGAAAGCATGTAGAAATACAGACTTTCATATTTATTTTATTAACTGTCAAACAAAAAGACAAGGACAGTAGACATGTCAGGAGAAAGGCCAGACAAAGCTTGCAGGCTAGAGAAGCATAAAGCATTTATTTACCCAGAAACTTGGTGAAGATCAGACACAATTCATACTCATCTAACAGAAAACTGCTGTGGTGCCCAGTTTCCCCATCACTGCACCCAGATTACTTTGGCATGCAAGCAACGACTTTATCACAGAGCTCTCTGACATGCAAGTTTCTTCATGCCCTACTGTAATTTTACAGACACGCTGTTCCTTAAGCCAGAAGTCAAGAATAATGATCTCTGATGATGTTAGATGAAGCATCACATTTGTGAAACTGTGAGCATCCTATAACAAGTGTTATGCACCAGCTCTCTGCTGCCTGCAGTCCTGCAACCTACAGAGGGACCACAATAAATTAACAACTTTTTATTTAATCTGCAGACAAGAGGACTAAAAATCCCATGGCAGGTTTTTTTGTAAACTTTGTGGCCTAGTATTTAATCTCCAATTTGCTGTTCAGTGAGATGTTCTGCAACCCAAGAGGCAGCAAATCAGGACAGCTCCAAACATATGACCTTGCTGGAAGTTCTGGTTATGCACTTGCTGCCCAGAATAACATGCTCAGAGTAGATTGCTCCAGTTTTACCAATGTCTGAGGTGAGGAGAAGTGGAAGAAATAGTCTATTTTCGTACGGAAACCAGAAAGTTTTTTTAAATTTCTGCAGTAAATACTGCAAACTCCGTGCTTTGGTTAAAAGCTTTATGACCTTCTTCAGCATAAAGTTTTGAATGGTAACACAGTCAAAAATAAAAATCACTTTAGGGGCATCTTTCCAAATCTGTTGCTCAGACAGGCCTAGGTACCAGCAGCTATCAGCCTTCAACTTGGAAGAGTAACAAGTATCTTACCAGATTTTAGTTTTCATTAACACAGGTTGTGAACAACTGTAAAACTGTCTTAAGACTCACTCAACCCTTCTTAGCTTAATTAGCTTAAGCTAACTACAGGCAGCACTGTGTATGGAGCACTGCTCCATAAATAGTGGAGAAAGCAAGCTAGAATGACGTTTGAGACAGGGACACTCATAGCAAGCAGCAACATAAACACCCCTCTAACATGACAAAGCAAAAGGAAAACAAGATGAAAAGCTGAAAAACAAAGATTAAAAGAATGGTTTGAAGGTCAATAAAGTTATACCAGCTGGCAAGCAAGACTTATGAAACACACTTTCAGACATTGCCCAGGAACCATCCTTAAGTGGTTACTGCACAAACTGCCTTTTTTCAACCAAACAGGAAAAAAGCCAGTGCCAAGGGAAATGTGCAGTGCCATGGTGCTCTCCTCTCCTCTGCCACTTCCTGCTCAGTCCTACTGGCCATTTGCTTTTTTTTCAGTACCTAGTCTCAGACAGAAAAGGATGCTGGCAAAGATTTGATAGCAGAAAAGTGGAGAGAGAGGAGAAGACAGTGTGGGAAGAGAAGAGAAAGAGACATGAGACCACTGGAAACTGTTCTGTAACACCATTTCCAAGAGGGAAGAAGAACAAAGCAGAGCAAGAAGAATAAAAACTAGGACAGAATGACTTACAGCATTGCCGTAACACACTTATTCTTAACACAATGCAACAGTGAAAGTCTCCTTCCTTCAGCATCTCTTTCTACTTAGAATAGTGGGGCATTCATTTTTTTATGAGATAAAGGGTAGGACTGTAAGTGTAAGAGTTAGAAAAACTTTTAAAAGAAACTAAAAAAACCAAGTTGCCAGAATACTTGCAGCAGATACAACCATAATAATTCAGTAGCATGACCTGATCTCATCCTTGAGATAGTGCCATAGTGTACAGGTTACCATGTCCACACTGAGATTTTCCCCAGATTCAGTGGGTTTGTTGTTTTCAGTAGGGTTTTTCTGTTGTTGGTGGTGGTTGGTTTTTACACTGAATGGTGACCACAATCTCATCTTTCATGCTTTACATCTAGTCCTGAATTGTCTGGTTTGCTTATGATGTTAACTAGACGTTAAATTCGCACAGAAGCAAGAGCACTCCCTTGCTCATGCTGTTTCACTCAACTCCCCCTCTGGAAAAGTATGCCCCCAAGTTTCAAATAATCCCTACAACATGATAAATAAGGATGATGTGGGGATAGCAAGAAAAGCCGCTCTAACTAAAACAGCCTATGGTATAAAAAGCCCCACCAAAACATATTTCCTTTTCACAGTGAAACCTCAATCTGGCAGTTCTAGGGCATCTTGTTTATATGTAGGTGCCTAAAGACAGCAAAGAGACTGTATAAAAACAAGCCCTGACCCAAAACATTTGTACTGTAGGTGGTCAGGACAAACAATGTTCAAAGAATATGAGTATCTTAGATTCTTGGAGATGTTGTAGCCCCCCACCAAATAGCTGGAGCAGATTTCATGGCCTTTTCTTAATCTGTGTCCAGGGTATGCCCCTTTTTTGGTATCTTCTGGGAACATCATCACTCCTCTCCCTTCCTCAAATGGTTCAGCAAGAACTCCTCTTTTCCTCCTTCAATCCATCTGTTCTCCTCAGGCTGCCTTAACACTGACAGTGTGAAGGCCTAGCGAGCCCAAATTTAACAAACCCTACATTGATCTTAGCGTTTCAGAGGCACAACCTGTTTGATGGCATGCATTCAAGCCAATGGTGATATGGATGTGGCTTTGTGAAAGCAGAGTGGGAGAGAGAATAAGAGATTTGCTCTTATAACTGCCTACCAGAGCTATGGAAGAGGACTACAGTTTCCATGACCACAGGACTGCTTTGTACTAAGGTGCTCAATTCCTACCATCTGCATGCCCACTGATTGTGCAAGTATTATCACTGCAGTAACAAATGGTTGCCACCCCATGGGAAAAGTCTCAATATCCAAAGCATCCTGGAGCACAATGAAAGGTAGGGATTTTTGGTTTTAAATATAGAAATTGGGGGGGGAGAGAAGGGCAAGGGCAGAAATCAGTGGCAATCTGGAACTGTTTGCTATCTGTTTGTTATCAGTGCAATCTGGAACTGGCCGCAGAAGCCCTTGCTCAATGTGCTGATCCCAGTAGCATCACAATTTTGGGGTCCTAAGAAACTTATCAGTCCACTTTTGGCAGACTCAGACACTGGCACACAATATGGGCTTGTGTAGCAGATGGTGGTGGATGCTAAGGAACAATTCCTGTTAATTGAGAAATTGATAGCTAATTGTACACAGTCCTAAATAAGCATTATTTACAGACACAGCCGTTCTTCCTTATGCACCTTCAGAAGACATCAGTTAGCTGTGAGTAGATTAGCAGCACAATACAGGGAGCTGTGGCGACAGAACATCATATAACTGATTTTCTTTGGCTTGGTCCTGTCCCTTAGTCTCTCTACCTGAGCATTCTTCCCTGGAGAAGCAAAATACACACCTATCACAGGAGCTACATCAGTGCGCAGCATAGACCAACAGACATGGCTCTGCTGAGTTAAAAGAAAATGGTGCCAAGCATTTGAAATTGAAACTACATAGATGGTGGAAAAGAAAGTCTGCTTGTTTTTAAACACCCAATACAGATGCTGCAGTAACTGCAGCATTAGCAACCTCAGGTTGCAGTTAGTGTGCCCCAAAACCAGTTCCTCCCATTTATTCCCAGGTGCTCCAAGACAAAGTGAGGTGAAGAACAAAAAGGCAGGGACAACAGTGACACTTGCTTCAAAAACACACTGTCTGCCTCAGCTAAAACTAGTGTAGGCATCTGTATTAAGACTAAAAATGCTGTGAAGTAATTCTAGGTACAGTAGCACCAGAGAGAGGAGCTCACAGGTACACACAGTTTGCTATAGACACAGTCATGAAGACTGCAGTATCCTGTACTTCCTAAATCTGCTCTAACAAGTTGTAATTTCACCTGCTTAGTCTGCTGATTGTTTTCAAATTCAGTCTTTGCGTCTCCTGTATTTCTTCTACTCTCCAGGCTCCCTTGTCCATCTGTGACTGTAGCTGGCTGAACCAAAATGGAGTACTCAGCCTGAGGATCTGCAAACAGATTAGGACATGAAAACCATGCCCAACCACCTGGTTCCACTCAGGTACTAATCCTCCTATAAGTGCTAGAAAATATCTTCTTGAAGGGTGCCTCAGGTGTAACAGGCTGAGAAAGTTGGGGCTGTTCAGCCTGGAGAAGAGAAGGCTGCGTGGAGACCTCATAGCAGCCTTCCAATAT